>JAVTVY010033993.1:0-14505 GCA_036873755.1 Hanleya hanleyi
GATGCCCCCTCACATAGGCTTCAGATGGATACCTCATACAACTCCATCGGCCCATTAGGGGCTCCCCTAGATACCAAAACGTCTATTTCCATACCCTTTTCCCACAATTCCCTGTCTGCGCATGCGTAGAATGGTGACAACGCTCGAGCCACTAGTCCAGTCAGATGCCCCTCACATAGGCTTCACATTGATACCTCATACGACTCCATCGGCCCATTAGGGGCTCCCCTAGATCCCAAAACGTCTATTTCCATACCCTTTGGCCACCGCGCATGCGCAGAATGCCGATAATTCAACCCCACACCCAGCCCATCAGATGGCCCTTCACGAATGCTTCACTTTGATACCTCAGTCGACCCCATTGGTCCATTTGTGGCTCCCCTAGCTCCAAAACCGTCTATTTCCGTACCCTTTGGCCACCGCGCATGCGCAGAATGCCGATATTTCAACCCCACACCCAGCCCATCAGATGCCCCTTCACGAATGCTTCACTTTGATACCTCACTCGACCCCATTGGACCATTAGTGGCTCCCCTAGCTCCAAAACGTCTATTTTCATAACCTTGGGCCACCGCGCATGCGCAGAATGCCGATATGTCAACCCCACACCCAGCCCATCAGATGTCCCTTCACGAATGCTTCACTTTGATACCTCACTCGACCCAATCGGACCATGCAGCGTATTTCAAGTCTAGGGACTACTTTTTCTCCGCGGAAGCTTTCTTCCGCGACCGCATTACCGCCAGACCGCATCACCGCGGAAGAATACATGCCCAGGGGCCCTTTGCCGGAACTATAGTGACCCGGAGTTACCTCCCCCTAGATTGGAACTCTTCTGTGTTGGAGGTGAGAACGGTCATCCTCGGATTTGAAATACTCGCTTCTGATTGGACGAGAGCCGCCACGTGACCTACTACCTACTGACCGGTTTACCTACTACTTCCCTTACCATTTTTGGTATAATTATCCACGAGGAATATCACGGGCAGAATGAAAACTTCCTGGAGTACTATCGTCAGATCTGACATTCAGTAGCTAACCATCGTCCAGTAGGAGCATATTTGTCAAAATATATTTTTTCGACTATATATGTAGCTGAACATAGCTTATCGTTCCAAACTAGCCCCTTCACATAAAATTAGTGGTCATAAAGGTTCATCTCATATTTGCATTTTCGACATTTCTCGTCGGTTTGGGGGCATTTATTTTTCATATTATTTTTATGCAAAACTTCACATTGATCAAAATCTAGCTTTTTCATATCACAGACCATTATTTCAGACTTAATTTTAGCTAATTCGCATCATCTATTCAGTAACTTAGCACATTGAGAGTACATTGGGAATGACAATCATAGGCGGTCGATTGGAATTAACATTTCATTTCATTTCACTAAATATTTTCTTCAAATTATATCCATTCGGATTGCTGCAGAACACTCAGAAATTGATTTATTTTACCAAACTGATCATATTTAATTACTCTGAACAATTTAAGCGAACAGAAAATTTCAAGGATAAAAATTTGTAAAATCGACCTGGTACACTGTAAAAAGAATGCAGTTCGAACTAACACTTTCTAGAGTTTATTCGTCGATTTCGAAGTTCGAACCAACATTATTGGTAGTTCAAAGATGGGTTTCTTGAACTACCTGTTCTGTTGTTTAAGCTACCGATAACTGATCATTCCGTTGTTTGAATAACCAAAAATGGTATCTCGTGCTAAAAATGATTAAATGCATTTAAATTTAGATGACATCCAAAGAGCAATGCATAGGGACTAATTATACATAACAAGAAGTAATTAATAGTGTCACCCAACATGATACGGGCGACTTCAAAATGAAACTTCGCTGATAAAAAAAATCATGGTTCTTGAAGTGCAGAGACGCCCTGTGAATCAAAACTCCAACCGGGATATCCGCCTTTACTGTTTTGAGTTCAAGACTACGAAATAGTCTCGAAACAAACGGATTGCGATGCTTAGATGCTTAGCTAATAACCTTCTAATAGAAGAAAATTCCGGCTTCAAACCAGGCGATTCCACCGTGAATCAAATGGTTAAATAGTTCACATCATTTATCAGTATCTTGATAAAGGCCATGATGTTTGATGATAAAGTTTGGCATGACGGTCTTCTGTTCAAATTGAGAAAAATTGGCATTTGCGGAATACTGTACGAGTGAATAAAAAGTTACCTAGAAAATAGAAGAATTAAAGTTGCCCAAAATGGTGTTGAATCCAAAGTTAATCATATCAATGCTGGTGTTCCTCAGGGTTCGGTCCTTGGGCCGTTGCTATTCCTCATATATGTAAATGACATCAAAGATGACATTCAATCAAATATAAATTTATTCGCTGACGATACATCTCTCCTTGAACCCTGTACTTGATATAAAAATTGCAGAACTGAGAATCAACAACGACCTTGACTACCTATCCAGATGGCCAACTCAGTGGCTTGTAACGTTCAATGCACTGAAGACTGTATTCTTGTATATATCCTTGAAGCATAACCCAAAATACCCTCAATTATATCTCGATAATGTAGAACGCATTACCTCTCATAAGCACTTAGGAGTAATTCTCTAAGAAAACATGAAATGGGATGAACCTATTGATCCTATCTGCTCGAAATCTAAAAAAAAACCTCAATGTCATGTCTAGAACAAAACACATCCTTGAAAGAAAATGCTTGGATTGCTTATACAAGAGTACAGTCCGTCCTCTCCTTGATTATAGTGATGTTGTATTTGACGGCTGCACGTTGACTAATTCTGTGTTTTTAGAAAAAATACAAAGACAGGCTGCAGTTATATGTACTGGTGCCATGCGAAGAACTTCGTATTAAAAATTGTTAAATGAATTAGGCTGGGAAACACTTTCTCAACGTAGAAAGATGCACCGTCTTGTTTTATTCCATAAAATATTAAAATGTGACGCACCTGTATATCTTCAACGTTTACGTCCGAATAAAGTATCTTTGGATATGGAAAGAAATTATAACCTGCGGAATTCTGACCAGTATAGAACATTCGGTGTCGTCTCACTTGTTTTCAAAATTCGTTCTTCCCACAGACTTCTAAAGATTGGAATTGTCTTCATGCTTCCGTCCGAAATGCAACCTCATTAATATATGTTTACGGCCAAATTCTTTACTAACCAACCCTCATATCTTACTAAAATATACAATTCCCTCCGCGGATATACCTCAGTCCTACTGTGTAGGATGAGGCTAGGTTTTAGTTCTTTAAGTGGCCATTTGTTTAAGTATAACATCTCCCCAATCTCTTTCTGCCATTATTGTAATCACAACAATGAAGACCCTTATCATTCCCTCCTGAGTTGCCCTATGTTCGCCGCTCTGAGAAAGCCAATGCTCACCTCGATTACAAACTTGATCTGTCCCGGTGTACACCACTCTCTTCTAATTTATGACTGTCTAAATTACCTGTTAAATTTATTATTGCGTGGCTCCTCTGACTTTGATTATGAAACAAATATGTCTGTTTTTGAAATAGTCCAAAAGTTCATTGGAGCATCCAAACGGTTTCATGCTCATGAACACTCTCAACCGGTGACAGATGAATCTAATCAAATCAGTGCTTTACCAGTTGTATAAATAAAATTTATTCGACCCATCGTAAATAAGCTAGAATTATATGAAGTAACGACATACCCACTTCTACATAAGTATTATCTATAAAATCCCACCACCCTCAAACGCATTTTGTCATTTAACCATTAATTGGTTCAATTAATTAATTGGTCATCATTTTGTTATTTGTAGTCATTTTGCTTTTTGACAATTTATTGTGTTTTTCTCTGTATGTAAATTATTATATGTATGTTATCTGAGGAGAGTGCCCCGTGCACAATCCTCATAAAATTAAATAAAGCATTACATTACATTACATTACATTATATGTGGTTATCTTGTTTGGAGTGCTTCCAAAAGGGTTCTAACATTTACACTGTTGGACACGGATGAACTTTAGCCCATTTAAAGAGAGCAGAACATTGCGAAAAGCGCCGGTGGGAACTGAGCTGTTTACGACCTGCGGGCGTATACAGGGTAAATAATCTTCACCTGTGGTTTTGTTAATTTATCTGAAGTTCCAGTTCATGAGTACGGTGGCCCATTAGGGCCATTGTCGTTTTCTTTCGATTTCCTATGTTTTTCTTCTCTTTCCGAGAAACCAGCTTAATTTTCTAGGAAATTTGTATTGTCTTTGTATTTTCCAAGAAATCAACTGAATTTTCAGCGAATTCATAGAAATATTCTGCGAACTTTCCGTGTTCAAGGATGTGAAAACAGAGACAAAAACCTACGAAATTCTTGAATTCACCAAATATAATTTCCTCCGCGAATATAATATTTCCTCCGCGGATATAATATTTGCTCCATGGATATAATCATTTCTTCCGTGGATAAAATATTTTCTCCGCGGATATAATCATTTCCTCCGCGGATATAATATTTCCTCCGCGGATATAATCATTTCCTCCGCGGATATAATAGTTCCTCCGCGGATATAATCATTTCTTCCGCGGATATAATATTTCCTTCGCGGATATAATATTTCCTCCGCGGATATATTCATTTCCTCGGCGGATATAATATTTCCTCCGCGGATATAATCATTTCCTCCCCGGATATAATCATTTCCTCCGCGGATATAATATTTCCTCCGCGGTTATGATCATTTCTTCCGCGAATATAGTATTTCCTCCGCGGATATAATCATTTCCTCCGCGGATATAATATTTTCTCCGCGGATATAATATTTCCTCCGAGGATATATTCATTTCCTCCGCGGATGTAATATTTCCTTCGCGGATATAATCATTTCCTCCGCGGATATAATATTTCCTCCGCGGATATAATCATTTCCTTCGCGGATATAATATTTTCTCCGCGGATATAATATTTCCTCCGCGGATATAATCATTTCCTTCGCGGAGATAATATTTCCTCTGCGGATATAATATTTCGTCCGCGGATATAATCATTTCTTTCGCGGATATAATATTTCCTCCGCGGATATAACATTTCCTCCGCGGAAATAATCATTTCCTTCGCGGATATAATATTTCCGCCCCGGATATAATTACTTTCCTCCGCGAAAAAAAATCACATGACCTGAGTACTAAGAAGGCGGCAAATTCAATAGCATTTTTTAGGCTGAGGAGTGAGGCTGATGCGGAGGTGACGTCACGATGACGTCACTATGACGTCACCTCCGGTGACATCCGGGTCAAAGATCACATCCGGTCACGTGACATCCGGGGACATCCGGGCCACTTCCTGTGATGTCACTTCCGGTCACGTGACGGCCCAGTAAGAGTTATCTGCTCCTACATAAGACCACAGTGACTTCCAATGTTAATCTCACGCATGTATGCGATATGGGTGGTCATATTTTTTTTTCTTGTGGATTTTACTATGGGTTGTGGTACCTTGTTTTCTTCATCTCGAGCTGTAGGAACACGATGGTAGGGGCCCCGAGGCCATGCGTTGACTTTTTTTGAAAAGTGCTGATGACGCAGTAGGCAGGCAGATCGAGGTGGACGTTTGGGGGGCTAGGTGGGCCCATAGTGGTCTGATTGGGTAACGTGAGGTGTCAATTTGAGCGTCCAACTGAATGGATGTGGGGTGGAAATATCGTCAATAAGGGTATTTGAATGGACGTTTGGGGGTCGAGGTGGACCAATAATTGTCCGATTAGGCTGTGGGAGGTGTCATCGTGAAGCTCTTGTGGGGGAGCGCCCGACTGGTCTAGTGTGTCGTCCGTTTTCAACATTCTGCGCATGAGCAGACAAGGAATTGTGGGGACAAGGGCACTGGAAGGGACGTTTTGGGATGGAGGTGCACCCATAGTGGTGCGAATGGGTCGGGGAGCGTATCAGTTTGTCGCTCTCATGAGGTAGCGTCCAAATGGACTGGTGTGGAGTAGCGCATTAGAAAAAGATGTATGGGAATAGACGTTTTGGGGTCGAGGTGAGACCATATTGGGCGTACTGGTATCCATGTGAAGCGCGCCTTCAGATCGATCAAGTCATGCATGTTTTCTCCGAAATGAAAAATGAAATTTTACCACTAAAATGACCCTATCAACCAGGTCTAGAGGGGTTAATATGGTTCCCAGCGGCCTGCCGAGATATGCAGATTGGGTTAGCGGTTGTATGTTTTCCCCGGGAGTAAAAAGCGGAATACGTAAACCCTCACGTGCGGAAAAGACGGATTTATATGGTACAGATAGGCGAGCAGCTATAGTAGACAGAGTGCAGCGTCGCTCAGGTGCGCCATTGAGACAAGGCTACACTTAAACACTAACCTATAGGGGCGACTCGTGGACGCTGGAGTGTATCCCGAACTCATGATCTGGGGATGTGGGTTCATCTACCATGGTAGCGTTACCTGCCCCTCCTGGGTAAGAAAGTGTATGCGTGAGTGAGTGAGTGAGTGAGTGAGGCGTGCCCAACGCCCGTTTTAACGCATGGACGAACTAACGATGGTGAGTGAGTGAGTGAGTGCCCAAACGCCCGTGAGGCGTGCCCAACGCTCGTCTTAACGCATTGACGCACTAACGACGGTAAGTGAGTGAGTGAGCGAGGGAGTTAGTGAGAGTGAGTGAAAGTGAGTGAGTGGTCATATAAGGTCGTTTGTAGACCATTAGCCTCAGTCTGTGTTCCTAAGCCAGGTCCGCATCCAACGAAATGCACGCGAACGTCCTCTAAAGGCCTGTTTATACTGAGCGCGAACTCGACCACGACCGCGAACACTGCTACTTTCCGCGCGAATCATCGTTCGTACTGAAAGCGGGGATACGCGCGGAAATGCGCAGATGAAACTGGCGCATATACGATTTGACCATGCCCGGGTACACATCATCAGACAGCGACGACAACATGGTACTGTCTTCTGAAGAGAAGAAAACGAAGAAAACATAGACGAGTATCTGTACACGAAATCTTCCAGAGACGTAGTATGTATGGTGAATATCATCACCTAGTGCAGGAACTGTATTTCCACCCAGACAAGTTTGCTCAGTATTTTAGGATGACAGAAGGCCAATACGACTACGTCTTCCAACTGATAGAAGACGACATTCGGAAAGAGGACAAAAACTTGCGGAAGGCAATCACTCCAAGAGAAAGACTTGCCATCTGTTTGAGGTAAGTATTGTGTTCCTGTGGTACTGTGTCAAGGGAAAAATTCAAACAATATGAATCAGGTTGTATTCCTTTGTTATTTATCTTGGCAAATAAACCCATCACTACAGTGTAGTATAATGTATGCTTGCAAAACCCGAGAACGAGTCCAAAGAGGCGCTATCAGAAGGTTCAGCCACTCCTGTTGCGAACATTGCTGTTTGTTGGCGGAACATATCTGAACTTGGCCCGAATTGATAGGACGAGCAAGTTTGGGGAAATAGTGGCTGAGACATTGCTGGTGGAAACAGGCATGACATTTCTGCCTTGTGTACGATCTCATGAATTTGGAACTTCACTTCAGCCCGCTTACGAGCTGGCAACTTCGTGATTGTGCCAGCCATTGACTGTAGGAATAAATCCACGTCATCTGGTTTTTCAACGACCTTGGCGGGTAGAGAGGTCTTTTTCTTCAAATACTCGAATATTGTTTGGTCCACCTCGTCTTGAGCAAGTTTTCCTTTACGTTTTGAGTCTTTCTTAGATGTGCTGCATGATGAGACAAATGTTCCTTCAGCAGCTTCTTCAGGGGTTTCCAGCCTACTCATGCCTAGGTTGAAGGAGGTCACACTAAGTTCATCCTCGTTTTCTGCTGCCTGAGATTGGACATTGTCATCATCGTCTTCATCCAAATTGGTCGTTGTTCTGAAATGGGAAATAACAATTATGAATCATTTGTTAATGCATGTTTTCTCCGAAATGAAAAATGAAATTTTACCACTAAAATGACCCTATCAACCAGGTCTAGAGGGGTTAATATGGTTCCCAGCGGCCTGCCGAGATATGCAGATTGGGTTAGCGGTTGTATGTTTTCCCCGGGAGTAAAAAGCGGAATACGTAAACCCTCACGTCTGAAGGAGGTCACACTAAGTTCATCCTCGTTTTCTGCTGCCTGAGATTGGGCATTGTCATCATCGTCTTCATCCAAATTGGTCGTTGTTCTGAAATGGGAAATAACAATTATGAATCATTTGTTAATTTACACAAAACATTCTGGATCAACTAATTGAAATTGTGAAATGAACCATGAAGGTTATCATTTGGGTTTTGGAAATATGATATACATGTAATTAGACGTGAACAAGCTTCTTTGTGTACTTACGGTCGATCGGCAAGGAAGGGGGTGAGGAAAGCCAGCACCTTGGCATACTTGTACTCCTTGATAGTTTCGGCGCCGTCACCACTCTTTGTTTTGACATTTCGACGATACTTGGACAGCCCATCCCGCACATTTTTCCACCGATTCTCCACTTCTTGTACTGAAAAAGGGACTAAATACTTGTGTGTTTTTTAATTCCAGATTTCTATCTACTGGTGGTTCATACAAGACCATACGCTTCAGTTATCGCATAGGGATTACTACAGTATCATACATAATTCGTGAGGTTTGCGAGGCAATTTGGACACGTCTACAACCATATCATCTTCCTGCACCAGCGAAAGCACAATGGTTCGAAATATCCCAAGGATATTTCATTCGATGGAACTTTCCCAACTGCGTGGGCGCTTTAGATGGGAAGCACGTACTCATCCAAGCTCCACCAAACTCGGGATCGCAGTTCTTCAATTACAAGAAAACGTTCTCGATTGTTTTACTAGCGCTAGTGGATTACAAATATTGCTTCACTATAGTTGACATTGGATCATATGGCTCCAATAACGACGCTGGCATCTTCAGAAGAAGTGCACTAATGCGGAAGATGGAGAATGGTACACTACAGATTCCAGATGACCAGCCCTTGCCGAACGCCGAAGATAGAGGACACTTTCCATTCGTAATTGTAGGAGATGAGGCATTCCCTCTCATGAGAAATCTCATGCGTCCATACCCTGGTACTTGCTTAGATGATGCTAAACGTGTCTTTAATTACAGACTGTCTAGAGCTCGCAGAATATTAGAGAATGCCTTTGGCATACTAGTAAACAGGTGGAGAGTGTATCACAGAAAGATACCTCATTCACCTGAAAACGTGGAATCAGTGGTCAAAGCTACAATCGTCCTACACAATATGCTACAAACTGAAAGTGCAACTGATAGGCCTAATACGAATATGCCTGATGATGACCTCAACATCCCACACGAGGACATCCATGACGGTATTTTGAAACATATCAGAGGAGGAGGACATCGCCCCCGAAACGACGCTATAGACATCCGAGATTCGCTGAAAGATTTCCTTGTCTCACCTGCAGGAGCAGTTGCATGGCAGAACAATGCATGCTTTGGTACAGCTATTTAGGCCTCCTATAACGTGTGGACATTGCGCAATACACAGGCATACACAGAGAGACAGAGCGATAAATCATATTACTGTACAACGTGTCTTTTCCAGTCATCACGGGCATTGGCCTTACTCGGACATCATTGAATATCGACATTCATGGCAATCAACATTGAATGACATAGGCCTATACCTACATTGTTTATTTTCTATCATGGGTAATTCATACGGTATACTGACCAGTCCAGCCACTAGATTCTGCTATTTGTTTCCATATTATTTTCTTCTTTTCAATATCTTTGAAATCCCTGCGACTTTTATCATAAAGAATAGCATGCTTCTCGATTTGCAGAATGAGCTCTTCTGTCTACTCTCCTGCCATGACGAAGCCGTGACAACGAGTGACATGGCACAGGCAGGTCATATGTATGCCTTTTGACCTCGCACTGCGATTGGGTAATGCCAATCGTTCGCGCGAAATGTTCCTTAAAATTCGCTCTAATAGTGGATGGACGCGAACGTCAGTTACTAGTCGATGGACGTTTGCTTCATTTCACCAGCTTCACCGCCTCTTCATACGGAGCTCGCCAAACCCTCCGCTATGGCCACAAACCCTACGCCAGTCCTCTTTTTTAAACAGGGAAGTTTCCCTGTTTCTTGCGATGCTAGGTGAACTGGCTTATGGGTAATTTCAGAGGTGCCATCTATTCCAGCGGTATGGTTTTCATTACAACACCCCTGCGCAAAATGAGAGAATGACTGAAACTTCCGCGTCACTCCGTTTATTGAACGCGATATGAAGTAGTTCCACCTAGTTTTGAATAATTTCTCTGAATTAATCTCACGACGAGCCGTTTCTAGGTGAAGAATATGTCGGTTTCGCTTCCCGGACAACACTTTTAGTGATATCTTGTGAGACTTTCTTCAAAAAATTGTGTTTTGTCTGTAAACTGGTCAATATGGCACAAGTCGTAGTCACGGAATATGCCGACTTCATTTTCGGCTCTGATAGCCAATGAAATACACCGAATTGACGAAATGACGTCATGTTTTAAGATCGGCTGAACCGCACTGCCAAAATTATAGTGCAGTCCAGGTGAGAGAGTTCGAAAAGGAGAAAGGAGGAGGCAGTTTCGTTTTCGTTCCATCAGTCGACTGGAGAGTTTTGACACTGTGCGAGTGTGGCATTCGGACAGATCGGGGTGTGTAAAACGTTTTATACCCGTCACTGAATTGATTACTTGTTTCCCGGCGCACACTTGTTAATATCGTCAAATGAATGAATGTTGCAAGTTTCCGCGCTACTGCATGATTGAAGCACATGGCATGACTGAAAGCCACCGTTTTGTGTGCTAAGTTTGAAAACATTTCTTGCACGGAAAACTTGACTTATTTCATCAAGTGAAAGCATCCGTTACTGCAATTTTCAAATTGACTGATCTTATCGTCTAGCATCATTTGTCATCTAGCAAAAGTAATGTTCTTGCTTCTTACCATATCCGTAATGACAGCTCGTTGAACAGGTCAGGTAAAAGGACTAACTGGGATATATATCCCAATTGGGATAAAATATCCCAATTTGGACATTTTTTTCATACTTCCATATTTTCAAGCTGGCATATTTTGCTAGTTCTCGTGTTCGTATAAAGACATACAACAGTGGTTAGTGATGGGAAGTATACTGCAACAACAACATCAGAAAGTATTGTACGTAATTGCAATTGCACAGAGAATAATGTCGGCGAGAAAAGCAAAATTATACAATCGTATTGGCAGTTTTGTGAAGTAGATTGAATTTCTATCTTATATATTTTTATCCTCTAGAAAGTGATCGTATAACTGTATTTTCGTTATTTTGAGATAACACTATCTTGGAATAGCACAAATTCTAGTGCTGAATAAATGGCCCGTTGGCCGAGTGGTTTAGATCGCCGACATACAGTGCTGGCGATTAATTTTTGATCTTAATAATGGTTTTCTGTGTCTGTGATTTGAATTTTTTAGTAACGTAAGGGTATTTTTGCTGTGTGCAATTGCTGAATGTGATTTTAAAATAATTATTCGATGTACCGGTAGGCATACGTGTAATCTTGAAGAAGACCTCTAGGCTACTTATAGTATTTTCTGGTTGTCAATAAATGAATATGAATCAGATTCAGTGACTTTATTCTTGTACATGTCTACAATAACAATGTCATTGAGATTTGACTGCAGGTTGCAGTGTGCATGAATACATAAACCATGAATGAATGCCGCTATGCATCCTGGGCAACAGTGTTCACTACGATGCGGACACCGACCTCGGCAATATTGTAGGTTTACTACCAAAATGTTATCGTCTAGTTCAGATAATATACAATTTTTAATCTTCGGTGTTGTGTTCTTTATCGGGGAACGGTAATTCCATCGGGTCGTCAAACAATTGTGATAGCAGTTGAACGCCTCGACAAACTTGTTTCCATCTTCCACTGGTACCACATATGCAACTCTCATTTGCCTAGACTTTCTTTACAGTATTGATGAAGTCTCTTCAATAATCAGAGCTACGCTTCACAAATTCATACCACGTATGCAACGAGAGACACATCAGAAATATATTGAACAGGAGCAATTCCTTCCCTGTTTTTTAGCAGCCTTGGATGCTTTCATTTCTTCTACCCTTGTAGTCCGGGTGACCATTCTGAGAAAGGGGGCTAGAAAACGAATCCGTTTACTCATTCGTGTGGCAAATTTTTACCTACCCAGCATTATACAAAAATAAATTTCTGCTCTAAGAATGGGGTATAGGTAAATAAATTCGCCTAACCGTTCTAATATTGGTTCGATCTTCCACAACTTGGTGTTATTTTGCTCATCTCCAAATGGAGAATCACTAAAAACTAATATATATTACGAAGTTTTAAAATAATTGACGTCACTGTGGGGTCAACTCGATAGTTCCACTAAAAAAGTAATTTCGTCCTCCGACTGGACACAAAAGCTTTTTTTAGACACAAATACCGCGACGAAATGTAGGAAAGAGTTTATAGTATCTCACTCAGTCATCGGTCATCAATTACAATGAATTTCAGCAACTTAGGCTAGGAAACGTGCAAGGAAATGTAAATAATTATCAACTTGTGTAATAATTGCGACCACTCAAATTAAAGGTAGGGCAACATAAATGGGAATATCTGCGTCCATTTTCGCTCGATTTTCAATATTTATCAGGAAACTCTGTTCCATGCTTTGCCATCAATAAAAAGGCAATTAAGATACTAAATGTGCGCCGTCTGGGGGTCATTTTCAAATTATTTCAAAATTGAGCAATGGATTGTTAGGATTTCAGGAGCTGTCAAGGCTTATATTTCCAATATAAAGTAAACTGGCGCTATTCAAGTGATATTAGCCAAGACCTCTTACATGATTACAACAAATTATGTTTTTAGTGTAGATATTGTTTATCATATGCAAATCATTTCTTCTATTATTGAGTAATCTGTGTATTTGTTCAAGTTGAACTTGTGATAACCTAATATGATCCTTCTACATCGTCCACGGGCAGTTGTACATTACTGCACTCAGACTCGCACCTGCAAATTGCTGTACATGGAAGCTGAACGGCCCTGCAACTACATCTTCCCTTGCATCCTTTTTGACAGTTACAGGCTACTAATTCTACCAAACTCTTCGGGGCGGGAGCTCTGTTCATAAGATTGGTGACGAGATTACCTATGTCATCCTTTGTCCAGCCATGTCCAACTGGTGATGGAACAGATAACGTTCTGTCCCGCGCATGTTTCCACACGAAGCGCTGGTAATTTGCACGCTTTATGTGTTCTTATCCATTTTAGGTGATAACTTGCTGCTGTCACAGTTCTTTTTAGCGAAAAGCTTGTAATTACAACACATATAAGTGAAGTGGGAAGAGGTGCCGACATACTGACAGAGTCACATGACCTCACAGTACAGTCTTCCGGTTAACCTATTCTAAAGCACATACCAAGAATCTAACGATTCGTGACATGTGTTGTATCTCAGGTACGCTTTCATTGTACCTGTTCATGTGGCAACTTGGATGATATGACCACACGGCCCCTAGCACCGGCATCAGCGGTATTAGATACAAATCTAGAGAGCTATGATGGAATTACTCTGACAACTCGTATATTGGTAATTGGTGAGCTGTTTCGCTGTGACAACTCGTACACTGGAAATTGGTGAGCTGGAAATTTAGGTTAACACTGTCACTGCCATAGAGTAAAGCAATGAATCTAGTCGCAGTTGTCACTGTCTCATCCGATATGTGCTCTACATCACTTCCCATATTTCGAATGCCTACGAGAGTGCCCATATTCTTTCGAAGAACAGACAATGCTTTTTTCGTGGAGTCACAGCCTGTTAAGACATGGAAGTCTGGTAGGATATCGCATGTTTCCTCGCCCAAGGTTTCTCATGAAATCCAGCGTGACGGAATTACAAGATATCCATGTTTTCAGTTATTCTGAACCCCTGTTATTACTCGTCCATGTTAACCTCAATTTTGGAATATCATTTTCCTAACCCTATTACTAAGAACTTTAGGATGAGAGAAAAATGGGGAAATACAATCGTTTTGTACCTGATCACGTGACATTCGAATACCGACTGACGGAATTACAGTGAAGTAACCAACTTATGAAGACGTGTTGGTTACATACATATTCCATCACAACTCGAGTGTTTCTCATTTCAGGTGATGTTTTATTCGAATCCTGAGCGTCTGGACTACATTATATCTAATTTTTGTCAAGTGAAGTTTCAAACTGATAAATTTGGTTGAGCAAAATTGCGTGACGGAATTACATTTTGGTCCATTTTTTAAGGAGTTGCGATTTTTCCAATTTTATAAGTTTCAATTTTCTCCAGTCTAGAAAATTCTGAGGACAGACCCGAGCACATGAATTCTCTTGTCATGTGCCCGACAATGCATGTATAATTGATTGAACGTGGAAGAGCGAGAATGACTGGTGGAAAACATGAGCAAAATTGTCCAGGAATGACATAAACGAGATTTTGAATTATGTGACGGAATTACATTCTGGTTACAG
>JAVTVY010033994.1:0-15499 GCA_036873755.1 Hanleya hanleyi
TCAATGTTACATCTGTAACATATGGAAAATATCACTGGACTAATCCCCCTTTCCTGATTTAATTCTTAGACAAAGATTTGCGACCTTCATCTCTCATATTCATAATTGAAATTATAGATGGTGAAAATGTCAAGGGAGGAAAATTATGTCGGTGAGGAATATGTCCTGGGTCCATTTTTTCTTCATTCTCATTGAATAATGTTGTTGTTGGTGACTATTGAGAGATCATACGATACGATATTTTATTGCGACTTCAGCATGGTTACATCAGTCAAGGGGAGTTAACTCCCAAAATACATTAAACACAGTTAAATCACATTATATACAAGGGCAAATTTTTGCAACATGGGTCGGCAGGACGGAATAATATTACTGTTATTAAAAGCTCATTAACAAGATATACTGTTACATAGAAGAAAGCTATCTGTGGCGATGTAAAATTACACAGTATAAAATAAAGTAATGGAGCGGTCATATTTTTCCTGCAGTGGCACTGGCAGAGGGTCTGGAGAGCTCCTTTCTTCTTTCTATTATTAGTTCATGGGTTTCCCGATTTGTAGAGCTGTTGCAGAGTTACATGCGAGTCTAGTTTTTAGTTTAGTGTTGTTGTCTAGAGTGGTGAATTGACAATCTTGTTTTTCCATGTAGTTGAATAGTTCTTGTCTTATTTTGTCGAGTAAAGAGCAGGTGCATACAAAATGAATTTCATCTTCTACTTCTAGGTGATACAGTTTACATTTGTGAGATTCTCTATCAATCCTTCTGCGGCGACCGTTTCAATTTCGTGGTTGTGGCCAGATATTCAGATATTGATTAGAGACTGTAATTTTGATTCTGGATGTTTGTTAAGTAGTGTAGGTTGCTATCAGAATAGCTGTGCTTATCTCAAAGATAAGTGGTTTTCTGTCAAGTTCAAGTTTGCATACACAGTGAGTTAGATGAGAATTTGTTGACTCGCAGGTTTAACTTGCAGAATTTGGTGTGGAGTTTCTCATGTGGTTCATTGTCTATCAATTCATAGTAATGGTTGACATCATGGTTGAATTTTGATATTTGTTTCGCCCCCCAGATTTCACATCCATATAGAAGAATAGGTTTAATTAATGTGTCGAAGAGTTTATTATTGACTGAAGTTAGGGGTTTGTTCCATTAAATGATGTGTGTATTTTGAAAAGTGCTTCGATTGTTTTTTTTTATACAGAGCGTTTCTGGTTGGTAGTTGATTGTGCAACCTAACATGCCTACGTAAGTATATTCAGTGGTGTTTTCTAGTGGTTCAGAGTGGAGTGTGAAAGTTGGGATATTAGTCTGTCTGCCGTTTTGGGTATAGTCATTGTTTTTGTCTTGTGTTATTGTGAGGTGCCAATTTGAGCAGTATGTCTGAAGTGAATTGAGGCCCTCTTGGAGGCCTTCTGGTGTTTCCGAGAGAATAACAAAGTCGTCTAACCATAAAAGATGTGATAGTTATTTTTCCTGAAGTGTTGGGTGTTTGCAGGTTGTTGGGGAGAAATGTAAGTCATTTAAGTAGAGGTTAAAGATTGTTGGGTTGAGGTTGTCCCCTTGTTTTAGGCCCATGTTTGAATTGAAGAAGTCACTTCTAGAGCTATATATTTTGAGACTGGCTTTATTGCTTGAGTAGATGGATTTAATGAGTTTGTAGAACTTGCCCCAGATGTTGTGGCTCAAGAGTTTAAGTAGTACCCATTGTGCCATACTTTGTTGAACGATTTTTTGAAATCTATGAAGCACAGGTAAAGTTTGTGTTTAGAACTCAGATATTTGTTTAGTGTTGTTGTCTAGAGTGGTGATTTGAGAATCTTGTTTTCCCATGTAGTTGAATAGTTTGTGTCTTATTTTGTCGCGTAAAGGGCAGGTGCATACAAAATGAATTTCATCTTCTACTTCTAGGTGATACAGTTTACATAAGTAGGATTCTCGGTCAATCCTTCTGCGGCGACTGTTTCAATTTCGAGATTGTGGCCAGATATTCAGATATTGGTTTATAAATAGAGACTGTCTGTAATTTTGATTCTGGATGTTTGTTAAGTAGTGCAGGTTCCTATCAGAATGTTGCAATTGTCTGTAAATTTCCCGCTTTGTTGCAGAGTTTATTTCTTCACTGGTATAATTGTTAAAAGAGTGTGTTTGGGCATCTTTAATAATTTGAATGCAATTTGTGTCGAGTTTCTGGGGAGTAAGGCGGTGTTCAGACATTAATTTGGGGATATAATTATGCCAGCTAGTTTTACTGTTTTCATTTAGTTTTTTGTTGCATTGATTGGCATCATGTAGTATGGAGTTATAAGTTTGATTCTCTAGGCGGATACAATATTTAATAATAGCTGCATTTATGTCAAAAATAAGTGGTTTTCTGTGAAGTTCGAGTTTGCATACACAGTTAGATGAGAATTTGTTGACTCGCAGGTTCGACTTGCAGAATTTGGTGTGGAGTTTCTCATGTGGTTCATTGTCTATCAATTCATAGTAATGGTTGACATCATGGTTGAATTTTGATATTTGTTTCGCCCCCCAGATTTCTACGGAAGCGTATTAGTGCCAGTGTGAAAAAAAAAAATCCGAGATTTATCTCCTAATTAGGAGATAATTATCTCCTAATTAGGAGATAATAAGTCCTAATTAGGAGATAATTATAATTATCTCCTAATTAGGAGATAATAAGTCCTAATTAGGAGATAATATGTCCTAATTAGGAGATAATTATCTCCTAATTAGGAGATATTATGTCCTAATTAGGAGATAAATCTCGGATTTTTTTTTTCACACTGGCACTAATACGCTTCCGTAAGCGTATTAGTGCCAGTGTGACAAAAAAAAAATCCGAGATTTATCTCCTAATTAGGACTTATTATCTCCTAAATTAGGAGATAATTATCTCCTAATTAGGAGATAATGGGAGTCCTAATTAGGAGATATGCTCACAATTAGGAGATAATTATCTCTAATTAGGAGATATCTCCTAATTAGGAGATAAATCTCGGAAAATTTTTTTTCACACTGGCACTAATACGCTTCCGTAGATTTCACATCCATATAGGAGAATAGGTTTAATTAATGTGTCGAAGGGTTTATTTTTACAGACTGAAGTTGAGGGGTTTGTTTCATTAAATGATGTGTGTATTTTGAAAAGTGCTTTGATTGCTTTTTTATACAGAGCGTTTCTGGTTGGGATAAAATTTCCTTGGTACACGTAGTAGATTGTGCAACCTAAGTAAGTACAGTATATTCAGTGGTGTTTTCTAGTGGTTCAGAGTGGAGTGTGAAAGTTGGGATATTAGTCTGTCTGCCTTTTTGTATAGTCATTGTTTTTTGTCTTACTTCTGATATTGCCAGGTGCCAATTTGAGCAGTATGTCTAAAGTGAATGGAGGCCTTCTGGTGTTTCTGAGAGAATAACAAGGTCGTCTGCCCATAAAAGATGTGATAGTTGTTTTTCATGAAGTGTTGGGGGTTAGCAGGTTGTTGGGGAGAAATGTAAGTCATTTAAGAAGAGGTTAAAGATTGTTGGGCTATGTTTTAGGCCTATGTTTGAATACACGCCTTGTCGGTCGTCTAAAAATAGCAAAAAACATCATGTTTTCTTCCTATAGTGCAATGCGAACCATGAGTCAACTTTTGCCTCAAGCATGCTGTAAGAATGGGCACGGACTGGAAAGGATTTTTTACATGATTTCTTCAGACTTCTTTCACTCTACAACAGTTCAGTGATATTTCAGGTCCCTTGTCAGCTTTGGACACTGTCTATAATTATAAACAAACTTATGATGGTGATTTCCAGAGGCCCATGTTGAAGGCACTGCTGTATCAGGAATCTTCCACCTGAAAAAGAGGAAATAACTCTTCTTTTTTGTCACTTTCAGACAACCGGCAAATGGTGTATTGAAGAAGTCACTTCTAGTGCTATCTATTTTGAGACTGGTTTTATTGCTTGAATAGATGGATTTAATGAGTTTTAAGAACTTGCTCCCGATGTTGTGGCACAAGTTTCAGTAGTATCCCATTGTGCCATATTTTGTTGAATGCTTTTTTGAAATCTATGAAGCACAGGTAAAGTTTGTGTTTAGAAGTCAGATATTTGTTTACAAGAGTTTTAAAATAAAGAGGTTGTCAGTGGTTTGTCACTCTTTTTGGAATCCAGATTGATTGTCTGAAATTATCTCATTCTTGTTAATCTGGTATTTAATATGCTTGAGAACAGTTTACCTAGAAAGCAGAGTATGGAGATTCCTCTGTAGTTGTTAGGGTCAAGTTTGAAAAAAAACATTCTGTATAGGAGAGATGCAGCTTTGGGACCAGTTAGATAGGTATATTCCTCTATTTAGTATTTTATTGGAAAGTTTTGTGAGTGTAGTTACTATTATATCTTTACTATATATGGGGGTTTCATTAGTGATTTGGTCCAGTCCTGCAGCTTTGTTATTTTTCAGTTTAGATATGGCCTGTAGTACTTCTTTGGTTTTTATGGTCTCATCGAGACGAGTGACGGTTGGATTTGGTTTAGTTTATTCCTTTCTTTTATTTCATGTAACATGACAGGATGCTGGGTTTCATCAGGCCATGGCTACCCTTACCGCTTTGCAGTGTACACTTCAAGATGCAGTGTGGTTGCAGTGTACCCTTCAAACACACTGCAACATCAGAAAAACGAGAGATCCTGAAGGATCTTGGCGTCCACCATTGTCCGATAATTGTAAGCTAATAACAAGAGGATCTTTTTGCCCATTGTTACTAAGAACGAACGATTGATTTGTAATTTTGTTTACAGAATTTTTAATCTGAGCGAAAAAGATCGAAAAAGGGACACTTGAAAACACCAAGATATAATCTTTCTAAGTTTCAGGAGTTTCAAGATTTCTAGCAACTGTTCTTATATCGGTTGTTATAGTACAAGAGAAATGAGCAAAGTTGTCTGAAAGTGAATGTATATGTGCGGAGGATCCTTCGTCTTCGTTTTGTGGTATTTTTTTGCACGTGTCATCATTGGGTACTGGAAGCGAAGGCATGAGCTATGAAACATACTTAAGATTTTATAATTAGGAACGAATGCTAATTCTGTTCTGTTTACTGGGCTAGTTTGAGATATCTCTTTTAAGATACCATGCTCGAAAATAGTAAGATGGTACCATACTTAATATTGAAGGGATGCGGTCCGCGCAGTAATGTTGAAACTTCGAAAGTGTCAGAATCCTGATTATCTCCCTTGGATCGAAACATGCAGTAGTCTACAGTTGTCGAGTTGTGACGTTGTGTCACGAGAGTGACGTCCCTTCATGTAGCCGATCCGCCAGCAGACGAAAGGGTGGGGCACTTCACTTGCAACTGCATGGACTAAAGAAAACTGATTTAAATTTGAAGAAATACATTTTAATTCTGAATTATTTGAACTCCTTGATATGGAAGGTGAAGGTATGGATATTCTCTATAGTCAATATATAGAATATGCCCCACCGTTTGTTCCGCCGACTCTTGCGATGCAATGTCACAACTCGGGAATACCGTATTAATTTGAAGCGTAACTTGGATTTTCGTATCGGATCAAAAAGGTGTCTTGCACAACTAGGCCCCATGTGGGACCTGCGTACCAAATTTCAGAAAGATCCATGAAATATTTCCTGAGAATTCACGATAACTACGTTTCAAGGGGAAATTCAAGATGGATTTTCGAATTGGACCAAAAAAGGTATCTTGCACAACTGGGCAACAAGGAGAATCTGTGTACCAAATTTGAGGAAGATCCATGCAGTGCTTCTTGAGAAATCACGATAAAGTTTCATTGGGAAATCCAAGATGGGCACCTGGTGGCCATATTGGATTTTCGAATCGGACCGAAAAAGGTATTTTGCACAACTAGACCCCAAGAGGAACCTATGTACCAAATTTGAGAAAGATCCCTGCAGTACTTCCTGAGAAATCATGATAAAGTTGCATGGGAAAATCCAATATGGTCGCCTGTTGGCCATATTGGATTTTCGAATCGGACCAGAAAAGGTATCTTGCACAACTAGACGACAAGGGGAACCTGTGTACCAAATTTGACAAAGATCCATGCAGTAGTTCCTGAGAAATCGCAGAAACAAAGTTTCATGGGGAAATCAAAGATGGCCACCTGGTGGCCATATTGGGATTTTCGATTCGGACCGAAAAAGGTATCTTGCACAATCAGACCCTAAGGGGAACCTGTGTACCAAATTTGAGAAAGATCCATGCAGTAGCTCCTGAGAAATCGCCATAACAAGGTTTCATGGGGAAATCCAAGATGGCTGCCTTGTGGCCATATTGGATTTTCGAATCGAACCAGAAAAGGTATCTTGCACAACTAGACCCCAAGGGGAACTTCTGTACCAAATTTGAGAAAAATGCATGCAGTAGTTCCTGAGAAATCACAATAACAAAGTTTCATGGGGAAATCCAAGATGGCCGCCTGGTGGCCATATTGGATTTTCGATTCGGACCGAAAAAGGTATCTTGCACAATCAGACCCTAAGGGGAACCTGTGTACCAAATTTGAGAAAGATCCATGCAGTACTTCCTGAGAAATGACGATAACAAAATTTCATGGAGAAATCCAAGATGGCTGCCTGGTGGCCATATTGGATTTTCGAATCGGACCAGAAAAGGTATCTTGCACAACTAGACCCCAAGGGGAACCTGTGTACCAAATTTCAGGGCTTCGTGTTTAGAATTAGTACGCGAGCTAAAAATAGCTCGCGTCAAAATATTTAGGAGAGGGTATTTAAAAGTCAGGCGAGTGATTGCAATATAATACAATATAAAATGTGACAGTTTACGTGAGCTAAAAATCACTCTCGTGACATGAATTTACGCGAGTGTTTGCGTACAGGTAAGCTATCACTCGCGCTAAACGCGAAGCCCTGAATTTGAGAAAGATTCATGCAGTACTTCCTGAGAAATGATAAAGTTTCATGGGGAAATCCAAGATGGCTGCCTGGTGGCCATATTGGATTTTCGAATCGGACCAGGAAAGGTATCTTGCACAACTAGACCCCAAGGGGAACCTCTGTGCCAAATTTGAGAAAGATCCATGCAGTAGCTCCAGAGAAATCGCGATAACAAGGTTTCATGGGGAAATCCAAGATGGCCGCCTTGTGGCCATATTGGATTTTCGATTCGGACCAGAGAAGGTATCTTGCACAACTAGACCCCAAGGGGAACCTATGTACCAAATTTGAGAAAGATCCCTGCAGTACTTCCTGAGAAATCATGATAAAGTTGCATGGGAAAATCCAATATGGTCGCCTGGTGGCCATATTGGATTTTCGAACCGGACCAGAAAAGGTATCTTGCACAACTAGACGACAAGGGGAACCTGTGTACCAAATTTGACAAAGATCCATGCAGTAGTTCCTGAGAAATTGCAATAACAAAGTTTCATGGGGAAATCCAAGATGGCCACCTGGTGGCCATATTAGGATTTTCGATTCGGACCGAAAAAGGTATCTTGCGCAATCAGACCCTAAGGGGAACCTGTGTACCAAATTTGAGAAAGATACATGCAGTAGTTCCTGAGAAATGACGATAAAGTTTCATGGAGAACTCCAATATGGCTGCCTGGTGGCCATATTGGATTTTCGAATCGGACCAGAAAAGGTATCTTGCACAACTAGGCCCCAAGGGGAACCTGTGTACCAAATTTGAGAAACATCCATGCAGTACTTCCTGAGAAATGACGATAAAGTTTCATGGGGAAATCCAAGATGGCTGCCTGGTGGCCATATTGGATTTTCGAATCGGACCAGAAAAGGTATCTTGCACAACTGGACCCCAAGGGGAACCTGTGTACCGAATTTGAGAAAGATCCATGCAGTAGCTCCTGAGAAATCGCCATAACAAGGTTTCATGGGGAAATCCAAGATGGCTGCCTTGTGGCCATATTGGATTTTCGAATCGAACCAGAAAAGGTATCTTGCACAACTAGACCCCAAGGGGAACCTGTGTACCAAATTTGAGAAAAATGCATGCAGTAGTTCCTGAGAAATCACAATAACAAAGTTTCATGGGGAAATCCAAGATGGCCGCCTGGTGGCCATATTGGATTTTCGATTCAGACCGAAAAAGGTATCTTGCACAATCAGACCCTAAGGGGAACCTGTGTACCAAATTTGAGAAAGATCTATGCAGTACTTCCTGAGAAATGACGATAACAAAATTTCATGGAGAAATCCAAGATGGCTGCATGGTGGCCATATTGGATTTTCGAATCGGACCAGAAAAGGTATCTTGCACAACTAGGCCCCAAGGGGAACCTGTGTACCAAATTTCAGGGCTTCGTGTTTAGAATTAGTACGCGAGCTAAAAATAGCTCGCATCAAAATATTTAGGAGAGGGTATTTAAAAGTCAGGCGAGTGATTGCAATATAATACAATATAAAATGTGACAGTTTACGTGAGATAAAAATCACTCTCGTGACATGAATTTACGCGAGTGTTTGCGTGCAGGTAAGCTATCACTCGCGCTAAACGCGAAGCCCTGAATTTGAGAAAGATTCATGCAGTACTTCCTGAGAAATGATGATAAAGTTTCATGGGGAAATCCAAGATGGCTGCCTGGTGGCCATATTGGATTTTCGAATCGAACCAGAAAAGGTATCTTGCACAACTAGACCCCAAGGGGAACCTCTGTGCCAAATTTGAGAAAGATCCATGCAGTAGCTCCAGAGAAATTGCGATAACAAGGTTTCATGGGGAAATCCAAGATGGCTGCCTTGTGGCCATATTGGATTTTCGAATCGGACCAGAAAAGGTATCTTGCACAACTAGACCCCAAGGAGAATCTGTGTACCAAATTTGAGAAAGATCCATGCAGTAGTTCCGGAGAAATCGCGATAACAAGGTTTCATGGAGAAATCCAAGATGGCCGCCTTGTGGCCATATTGGATTTTCGATTCGGACCAGAGAAGGTATCTTGCACAACTAGACCCGAAGCGGAACCTGTGTACCAAATTTGAGAAAGATCCATGCAGTAGTTCCTGAGAAATCACGATAAGGTTTCATGGGGAAATCCAAGATGGCTGCCTGGTGGCCATATTGGATTTTCGAATCGGACCAGAAAAGGTATCTTGCACAACTAGACCACAAGGGGAACCTGTGTACCAAATTTGAGAAAGATCCATACAGTAGTTCCTGAGAAATCGCGATAACAAGGTTTCATAGGGAAATCAAATATGGCTGCCTGGTGGCCATATTGGATTTTCGAATCGGACCAGAAAAGGTATCTTGCACAACTAGACCCACCCCAAGGGGAACCTGTGTACCAAATTTGAGAAAGATCCATGCAGTAGTTCCTGAGAAATCATGATAAAGTTTCATGGGGAAATTCAAGATGCTGCCTGGTGGCCATATTGGATTTTCGAATCGAACCAGAAAAGGTATCTTGCACAACTAGACCCCAAGGGGAACCTGTGTACCAAATTTGAGAAAGATCCAAGCAGTTCCTGAGAAATCGCGATAACAAGAATTGTTTACGGACGGATGACTGACTGACTGACTGACGATGGACCACGGACGAAAAGCCATTTGAACAGCCCACCATGCCCACCATCTGGTGATGGTGGGCTAAAAATTACAGGCACACTACAGACACACTTCAACACAACAACAGATTTTCAAGGGTACACTGCAGACACACTGCAGGAACCCTGAAATATCCCATACACACTGCAAACACACTTCCTGGACTTTAACAATTTGATGTAAATCACAGACACACTGCATACACACTTGCTGGACTTTGTCAATTTTAAGTAAAACTTCAGGCACACTGCAGGGACTTAAGACATTTCCACATTTGAACATTTAATATTTGGTTCAGATAATTTGTGCGGATATGTTATATGATAGGACATTGATTCATTAACCATGTTAACACCTGTACTTCTATATTTCATACAATAAATATACCGGTACATGTATTTAGGATTCTTCCAAGTGAAAAACTAAAATTCCCTCTGGTGGGTTTTGTAATATGGACAATTTCTAAACAGGATTAATTTTATTTCAAGAGATGTTCTAATTGTTATCTGTTACAATGATATATATAAATTGATTGTTCATGAAGAATTCATGAATATGTAAATGACGTTAATAGCAATGAGTTGGGCTGTGCTACATGAATGAAATCTTTAACACAAAACTCAGGTCTGTGAAAGACAATTTTGCTTTTCCAGTCGCTGATGCCTGGATCATACTGTATAAAATGATAAATAATAATTACTGTACATCTTCTATTTCGGCTGAACTCATTTTTTTCTGTATACATTAATAAATTTATATACTATTTTCTATTATGTCTAGATAAAATTTTATGCTCTTTGTCTGAAAAATAAAAATGATTTTGTTGCTGATGTATATACAAAATACTAGTGTGATGCAACTGTGTTGTAAATTTTATTCATCGTGTAATGTGTTTGGGGATTATTCTTCTATTTATCTTAGATCTTGATTCCTCTCATCACATGCATTATTGGTTGAGTGCACAATGCAAAAAATGTACTAAATTGAGGGGTTTCTGCAGTATCTTATTTTCATAATTCAAAGTTCAGGCACACTTCATGGCTCTGCAACTCGAGGGTACACTGCAGTATCAGATTTGCATAATTCAGGTAACCTACAGACACACTGCAAACACACTGCAACTGAAGGGTACACTGCATCTGAAGTGTACACTGCAACAGAAGTGTGTCTGCAGTGTGTTTGCAGTGCCTGATTTGCATAATTGAGGCAACCTGCAGACACACTGCAGCCACACTTCCGAGACCCACAATACCAATTGCTATACACTGCAGACACACTGTATTCTTGAAGACCACACACTTCACAGGATCATATTTGCCACACTGCAATCACACTGCAGAGACACTCCAAAACAGTAAAGGGTGGGTATTTAATTGTGAGAAGTGGTGAGTGAGTGAATAGGGTTTAACGTCGCTTTCAACATTTTTTCAGCTATATCACGACGGGGAAGGGAAGGGAGGGGAGGGGGAGGGGCAGGGGTACCTACTTGTAACAGAGTAGATCTAATGCTGCCATTTTATAGTGCTGTCCCACTGAAATATCATGCCGTAGGCAGACATGACACCCCACTCAGTCACATTATACTGACACCGAGCGAACCAGTCCTTGTTCTATCCTCTTAATGCTGAGCGTAAGCGAGGAAGCAACAAGTTCCATTTTTCAAGTCTTAGGTATGACCCGGCCTGGGATTGTGAGAAATGGATTAAGCAAGACAGTCGTTAGTGGTTTCTTCAGGGATGCTTTCACAGCAGGATCTTTATTTGTTAGGTCGTCCACAAGTCTTTCAGTGACCGCTATATAAATCCACTCACAGTACTGTAGTACATCGCATACACCGCTAGGAAGCTCTGATGGTTAGACTATCACAGCACTTTCAGGACAGTAGTTCGTCCAATTGTAGAATTGTATAATAAATGTTCACTTCACAGCACGATAGTTGAGCTATAAATGTTGAGTGGTTCCAATTGATTGTATATTAATATGTACTCCTATACGGAGGTGCCACTATATAGAGGAGGGATCTACCAACTGAACTGTTGCCAGAATGTTTTAGGATCGGATTGTTGAAGAGATTCTAATTGGGCAAAAATTCTGTTTTTGATTTCTTTTTGTTGTTTTTGTTGTGTGTGTGGGTTTTTGTGTGCGTGTGTGGGGGGTTGTGCGTGTGTGCCTTTTTGAGTTTAACCCTAGTACTGATGAATCTACCTCTCGGGTCCGTTGGAAGTTTTGTAAGGAGTTAATAGCGAGCGGAGCGCGGCCGCAAAGCGGCCGCTTGCAAAGCAAGCTCTATACATGTAGGTATTGCGTAGACGTGCATATATGAAGCAAAACATAGCAAAATTTAATGAAAACAAAGCAAAATAACAACAACAACCGATATCCCTTGAACGAAAAAACGGTGATTTCCGTTTCCGGCACCCATGGAGAAATTGCATGCCGGGACAAATTACCCGTGATGAAGCAAGCTCTACCACAATCTCCTGGCTTCGATTGCATATACCTTTCGTCTAAACGGCTGCAGGAATGATCTCTGCTCCACCGTAATAAAAATGTAGAACGGAAGGAACAGTTCGTATGATTCGATGATATTCCATTGGTTGGCATTTTAATTGGCATGGATCATCAGCGCGTGATGGATGATGCATGAATGAAAGAACGTACCGGTTCTATTTTCAGGTTGTAGTCATAGATACCTACCCCTCCCATCCACGTCATTTTTTCAATGAAAAGTCCGCCATTGTGTTGCTAAGCCGCGTCACAGCTCTGTAAATTTTGTAAAACTGCTCTCCCCCAAAAGAGTTCGTTTGCGTTTGTCTTGATAAAGTACCGTACTGATGTTATTTATGACATAATTGAAATATATAATGGCATGGTTGACATAACTGCATAGTTAGAAACTAAATTATGTGACATGTTTCGCGTAATACACAGCGCGCATAATAATGTAACAGCTCATTACATTTTTGTTGCCTGTGGGTGAGATTAGATTTGGAGCTGTTTGTAAAAAGCGGAAAACGGATCGAGGCTTGGTGAATGGCTCTACCAGGCATCCATTACGTTCTGCTTCGCGCCTCTCCATGTAGCGCTGTAAGGGTCTCACGGACTTTACCGGAGTTGACCCAAGGTCATCTGTTGCCACATTAAACGAACATGACGACCGTCTAACTGGGCGAATTAATATCAGCCGCGATTCACCGATATATGTTTCCGCAACATATATAGTTCTGAGGTTATGTGTCAAAAAGCTGTCTTCAAACTGTGACACTGTCGTTTCGTAACACACTGAATATCCGTTAAGTATATTCCAAGATAAATATACGTTTTGCGATCAGTAAAACAGTAAGACAGAACAGTTCTTGGTTTCTGCAGGAATCCTGCAAAAGATGGCGAGACCCCTACAGGGGTAAATGCAGCGTAGCGCAAAGCACCCTGGGAGAGGATGGTGATGAAGACTTAAAAGAAGAAAACATATAGCCTAGCTGGCATGTCATTTTTCGAAAGGATTTCAATTTATGAATAATTATACACAGATGAAAATAACTGCAGACTAAATATGATTCGTTATGCGGCTTTCGTCCTTGTCGAAGATGTCCGATGCAAAACGCAGACCACGTGACCAAGTGTTCGATCAAAAATGTTTTGCAGCGAAGCGGCACTCAAAACGGTGCACATCTTTCGATAAATGTAGTTCTATGGCAGGCAAAACCTGCATAAAATTCATATCTATGGAAAGCTTATTTATTGCGTTTTCTAGAACTGAAGTATCGTGTAAATATGATGAGGCATTTGATAGAAAATAAACATTAACGACGTAGTCGTGGTTGTAAAACCAAGCCATTCAACATTGCCAAGAATGTTGATTTCGCCAAGGTCCGCGTGAGGTAGAGGGTCCTACTATTTACCGTCCAGTTACGCCCAGTCATGTCCAGGCATACGCCCAGTCAAGTCTAGCTAAATAATATATAGCCCTCAAGAGTATGAGGGCTATAGGTCGGTCCCAGTCACCTCCAGCGAGGGTTTTAGATAATTTTATTACGAATCACCCACCTCTGAAACTGCCGTACACCTAATCTCTATCCCCTCCTGCACACTATTTTAAAATCTTGAGCACTATTGTGAAATAGTAACGAATATATCGCCGTCTGAATTTTCCAGTCGACAACTTCCACTTTACACGCGCCATGTTCAATTGCAAACGGCCAGCACACATAATACAGTGACGTCACCAACATGGTGCGTAGAGAGTTGAAGTTTTCGACTGGAAAATTCAGACGGCGATATATTCGTCACTATTTCACAATAGTGCTCAAGATTTTAAAATAGTGCGCAGGAGGGGATAGAGATTAGGTGTACGGCAGTTTCAGAGGTGGGTGATTCGTAATAAAATTATCTAAAACCCTCGCTGGAGGTGACCTCGCTGGAGGTGACGGGACCGACCTATAGCCCTCATACTCTTGAGGGCTATATATTATTTAGCTAAGTCAAGTCCAGTAGCGTACAACTCACGTCCACTAAAGTTCAGTAGAAAAAAGATAACCGCCCAGGCACGCATTCAGTCACCAGGGACGTCCAGTAGCAAATGCCATGTCCAGTGGAGATAACTGTACACCCAGCATTTGAAAATGGTGATTTTGCGATTCAACTCAAAACCTATTTTTTTATGATCATTCTAACTTCATTGTTAATTTTAATTTCGAATTGCGATTTCAGTTTTTTAAATGAAATTTCAGTTTTAATTGAATTTGATCAAGATTAAAGTGAAATTATTGGTAAATACTTGAATTTAAATTTGAATATAATTTTAACTTGAAATTAAAATTTGATAGTTGAAAAAAAGTTTGAAGAAAACATTTCATATGGACTGAAGTCTAGAACAAATTTTTGAGTCAAACTCAAATTAGTTCAAAATTGTCCCTAACCTGAAGCTAGGGAGAGTATGTTTCAATTTAAACTTTCAAAGTTTACATTCAAAATTAATAATGAACTTTTCGAAAATTCCTGAAACAGTATGTTTTATAAACTAGACACCCTCCGATAATACCTGAAAATTGCACACCAGAGATAGGCCTACATATTTTTTTAAATTTAGTTATGGCAATTTATTTGTATGTCCACATTGTAAACACATGGGAACCGTACCCCAGTTACAGATGAGAGGGAGGGGGAAGCCCTCCGCCCCCCTCTATATATTTTTGCTATCCCTAAGGCTAGAGTCCTGAAAATTACCACACTATATCTGTGGGTCAAGCTCTACCAAAAAATGTGAAAACAACCCAAAGAAAAAAACAAGATTACCACCATGATGACGTCACAGTCATTTTCAAAACAGATATTTTTAGGCAATTTTTGGTCATATTACCCCCCAATGCCATTCCCCATTATAGACACAAATGAATTTTAAATATCAATCCAATATGGTTAATTATGGTTTTCATGTCTTGTTTATAACTTTATAGATTATAATCATAGCCATTACAAGGTTGTTTCTGTCGTTTCTGTCCATTATAGTAACAGCTCTCTTCCATCAATATTTTAGCATTCAAAATTATTCATTAAAATATGTAATTATAATCATTCTATCAATTTCTTAAATTGATTTAAAATGTAAAAAGAACAATATCCCAATGTTGATAACAGACAATGAAATGATTTAGTCGATTGGTTTTACAGTCGCACATAGAACTATTTTAACATATCTGGTAAATCTATTGGCTTTAAATGTTTGCAAATATTGTTTCCATTTGGCAGATATAGTAGTTTCGTCTTTATGTTCAGATCTGTCTATTAATCAACATCTATTCACTTCAGTCTCAACTTTTGAGCATGTCTATTACAAGGGCCTTTAGTTTGGTTAAATGGAACCTACTCCACCAAGGTTTTACATATTGTGTGTACAATAAAATTAGAACTGAATAGAGTTCCATCAGTAATAAGACTAATTGTGACAGTAT
>JAVTVY010033995.1:0-14874 GCA_036873755.1 Hanleya hanleyi
ATTTCCACTCACATAGTCATTGTATTTCACCCTTATCAGGAGATAAAATATATAGATATAAATGAATTGACTATTGCCTTGAGTCTATCATCGAAGGGCCTCGTCTAATTTGAGGTGTATTTTCTGGCTTTTCATCTCAAGTCGATCTCCATGGCAGCAGAACTCGTACTACTAACATGCGCTGTACGTAGTAAGGGCGTGATACTGTGCCAGCGAGGAGTTTAGACATGGATACATACATGGACTGATGGACGAGATCAGTAAAGCCTACATATACTACGAACCTGTGCGAATTGGCTGTGCACGGTCATAGAGGTGTGTGCGGCTTATCATTCAGCAATTTCACTGGACATGGGATATCAGCGACGAACCCACGGACAGCCTGTTATTAGTTTATACGCCTTCAATGACCTTTGTCAACTCCTACACGAATATATTATGACGTCTCCATATGTGATTTCGCCCCAATTTTTGAAAACAGAGTAGGCCTACTAAAGTTTTATATTGAGAGAATTACAAAGTTGTTTCAAGCATGATATATTATCAATATCACGGAGTATTGACAGTCATTCTGTCATTCTTTTCTATTGCAAAATAGAAAATTTATGCAGTGTTAACTATTGATGTTTGACAAGATCCAAAGTAGACGACTGATTATAATGGACAGACTTTAGCTTCATTTTCATTTATCGTACAATTTGCGCAAACAACAGAAAACGATATTATAATGTGCATAAAGGATATCTAGATTATTTCCCGGGCCGTTTTACGATGCATTGTGAGTTAGTTATCTCAGTTGCGCATGAGCAGTGGCGCCAAAAAAACTGAGCTAACTATACCACAATGCGCCGCCAGACCGATTGAAAAGGTGATCGAGATATGGTCCATACAGCGGTGAGCTGTGTAATGTGCTTGTTCTGTTGAAGAATAACAAATGAAGGCTGATATTTATCGTAGGTCTGTTAAGTTAATATGAAAGTACAAGTCAACGAGTTTTTTCTGCACGAAGATGATTTATCCCAGAATAAAGATGACGACGGATACAATTTCGTAGAAAGTCCATTCTGATTGTATTTACAAGCTTTCTCCATCCTCAAGTAGAGTGACAAATGCACATATGTACAGTTTACAGCAGCTTTTATACCGTCTAAAAGACATATCTAGACATTAACATTGTGATAACAATTAACCTTGATAAAAACGTTTGGAGATCAATAGCTCATCATCCGAACGCATGGCACGATCATACGTAGTGTTAAGTGAAGCGTGAAATGCCCTTAGCAAGCTAAGATGCAATAGCTCAGCTTATGTATATACAATGCCCGTATGACGGCATGAAACATGCTAAAAACCAGATCAATAGAGGATGGAGAAAATAATTCTCTGAAAGCCTGTAAATACAGTCAGAATGGACACAATTGTATCCCTTGTTATCTTTTGTCTGGGATTAGTTAAACCCCTCCACATTAGGATAATACTAAGATGATTTCTTCTTCTTACAATGGGGGACTTGTATAATACCAACTATCCAATCAAATTCCGTGTTTGCCACTTCCTTGGTGTCGAATTTGATTCACTTCATCAATCAACTGACAGAACTAGCACTTCCGGTTGATATTCTGACCTCTGACCTCATTAGTCGACGCCAAAATGATAAAAAAACGTGTTGTATAACAGGTGCGGTTATGCATTATAGAAGCTCAGATTATAATTATTTAATTCTTTCTGAAATGGTTGATCGTTATTATAGATCACGAAACTTTTGTAATGAAAGTAAAGGACTCCTATTTCCTATGTGAATATTTCAATGCATTGGCATGACTCTTTATTGTTGTTATTGAGACATCGAATATGTTTGACATGATCTGTGATATTGACAAAAGTGTGCATGTATTTCTTTATTTTTTACTGAACGATTCGCTCGGAATTGTTAAGAAATATCATGTATAGATCTGCTACAAATGCCTGTGATAAATAAAGTTTATATGAAGACATGCGTGGAGTGATTGCCATTACTATCGGCATATATGTTCAAGTACAAGCAAGGCTTAAGACCCCTTACACCTAAGCCTTATTGACCCGGAGTTCTTTACATGTGCAAAAGATGCCATGGGATGCCAAAGAAAATTGTCACAGATGTGACAATAATCGCATATCTTTTGGGCACCTTAGTTAATTGTAGATACCGATACGTGAGAAAATCCTTGGAATAATTTGAAGCACTAAAATCTATGTATGGGAGATGGAAAGCCGGAAAATTTTAGCACATATCGCAGTTAAAAATGACCTTGAACAACGTGCAATAACCTAATAGTAAAGATGTTCTCCCCAGTGATTCATTGCTGACTAATTATCTTGAACAATCCACCATTCCTGTAGTCTTTCACACTGGCTTTATCATTTGGGACAGCCGAGCGGAAATCTACGAAGAGGACCGATTGATTGTACGCTCGGGAGCCAACAAAAGGAATTTCATATGAATCTCAGTCCAGATGTTGACGCACTATCGCGAACGGATGAAATTCTACACTATGGATTCCAAATTTATTCCGAATTTACTGCTAATCATATTTGTCATGACCCATGGAAATATAATATCACAAAGTAGTAGTTTTAGCATTAAAAGTGCCGCATGTTTAAGTTGGATAGTCCCAGTGATGTTTGGGTTTTTTTTATACGAATGTGTCAGTTTAAATCACCCCCTTGTGGGTCGGTTCACTGCAGATGAAACTGCCGACATGGGTGGAAGTTCTCTTGCGCCCTCTGGAGTTATTGGAAACAACCCAAACAATCCGAATCGAAAGTTTAAATTATCTCGGGATTATCGTCCCTTGATTCAGGACTCTATCCTTGGATTTGGTCCAACGTCACTCCAACCAACATGAATCGCATGACCTCTTGATATTTCAATATGGTATTCATGGCATTCTAGTTACTATCTGCCACCGGAGATCCCCGAAAGGTTGCGAATGTGGCTTTATTGAACTTTCAGCAACATATAATTATACTGGGGAAATCCATAAAAGTATCATATAGGGAACTAATATTTGGTGTTCAGTCCACCATCTGGTTATCTTGGACAATACCCATGCGATTCTCATAGGTAATTTATTTGGAGATTTTCATGGACAATCCCACATAAATATTTCTCTCTGACAGTTCGTAGAGTGATTATCATCATCTATCAGACGCTAGTCACACAAGATAGGAACATAATGAACCACCCAATACGATAGTAGAAGAAACTAGCATGATTGTTTCACAGTATAAAAATTGTCTTCATTTGTGTACTCATTCCGAGACAACGGACGTTCGAACAGGATACTTTTATCGCGTCGCGTCACTTTAATACTGTGCATATGGACTGGAGGAGAAGGTTGACTCCATAAATATCAGCGAAAGGCTTTTAATATATCAATATTTCGACATATATTTATACATGTCATCGTCTGAGCTTTATGCAATTCTAGAAATTTAATGTCAAACGTAATGCCGGAGGTGTATCATTCTGTTGACTATCAGGCATACGCTCATCTAGCCTCGAAATATGCTCCCATGCCACAACTACCAACGGCATCATTAAACAATTGAATGTTGTCGTTGGATAGCCAAAGCTGGTCAAGGAAAACGCTCACACCATTACAGTGTACCAGACACCCTAATATGGGGCAGATGTACTCCCATAGTACCACTGATAAGGCGCCTGCAAAATGATCGACCTAGTGTTTAGCCCTACAGGCAAAGTTAAGCAGGCCGATGGTCGACTGTAATTCCTTTAAGGTGACTTTCCGAAGGCTAATGATGTGCACAATCTCAGTAAACTCAGATATAATATCGTGGGATATTATCTTACTTCGGCGCTATTGTTGTTAGCATTTGTTAGCCAATCAGGTGGCTAGCTTAGTGAAACAATTTCAAAATCACGCCCACAGTAATTCCACACGGTAGCACGTGGACCAATATAGTGACATTATCGAGAAACAGTATCCAAATATGGCATCATTATCAGACAGTGTGCGTGAACATCAAATTGTGTACTCCCGCCGAAAAGTCTGGCTTTGTTAGGCAGTAGAAAATTTCAAAAGATCGTGCCGTGCGAAGGTCTTAATATCCGTGAACTAAACGTCATTCATCGTCAAAGTGAAAAGGGAGACATTGTCGTGATTGGCTTATTATGAGATCTCGTAGAATATCAACGAACATTTCTCACGAATTTTTCATAGCTTCACGTCTAGATGTTACTATTGGTTTACCTAGATTGATGATGTGTACTAATCGATCAAGAAGTTCTCCCAGCTTATCCATGGGGATACTAATGACCATCTCCCACTAGAATTAAATTCCAGACCAAGGCAGGACAGGGAAGTAAATGACTCTACCTTTTTATCCCGGTCCTCCAGGATTTACTGGGAGCAAACTCAAGGCTGATTTGTGAAATTTCAAATGGAAAACGTTGCCCTCCATCGATGGTTTTGGTCCTAGTGTGACAGTGTACATTCCAGGTGCGAGTACCTGTGCACAGTAGAGAACATAACCAAGGGACGTAACTCTGTTTGTTATTACAAGCGTCTAGTCCGTCATTCATAATTCAGCCGTCGTCCATTAGAGAATATCCGCGTCCATAATCCAAAGACCTATTCCATAACAGTATTAGCACCAAATTCAAAAAGACAATCATAGTATACCTAAACATAGGCTTGTTTCCTGCAAGAGAGAAGCGGTCAACAGTTTTCAATGATGCCGGCAAGACATCATGATGTTCCAAAAATATCAAATCCGTATCGCTGATCAGTATTCTTAATCCATAATATTCGTTGTAAAGTCGTCATCTAAAGAATGATGTATTTCAGTCACGCTTTGATTGTGACTGTTCATATGAGTACCATGAGGATCTTGAAGTACATGGGTTCATACGGCCCCTAGCCCCGGGTTGAGCGGAATTAGACACAAGTTACGAAACGTAGCGCCATAGATCTTGCACGCTACGTTCGTATTTTGCTATCAGCATGCGATATGTATCGCCAAATTTGAGAAACTTTGAGTGGAGGCGCTTGGTGGAACTGATTTGGATGACAGCATTTATTTTCTCGAACCTCTTTTATTTTTCCAGTTTCTGTTGACAGTTTTATTTCAAATTATATAAAAAAAATTACTATGAACACGGTTGCAAATATAAGTTTGAATTATCAAATCGAGAAGCATTGTGACGTCATGTGCACGCGGTGCCAGAAAAGTTAATGGCGACAACGCCGTGAAGGTTGTAGTCTGGTAGTCATTGAGATTTTCCCGTGCAGTTATCAAACCGTGAACTGCAGGTTTAAATGTACTGCACTTGTCATTGCAGGTTAGTAGTTTTGGCAGTCAAATATTGCTCTTGATATTACTTCTATTCCATTGGCAGACCATAATGCCAGTCACGGAAAGTAACCGCATCAACACATATATTCTGGGAAATGCATTATTAGTGTTAAAATGAGGAACACACTACTAATCATTGCTGTATTTAGACCTTAAATCATAAGATTGAGCAGTACTACAATCTTTAACATTTACCATTATCATTCATTAATATAAAGATAATGTTTGGGTACTTCTGAGTAAATATAGTTCAATATTTAAAGTATTAAGTTCAAGCATTATGTAACACGAAGGTTGTAGTTTGGTAGTCATTGGGATTTTCCCGTGCAGTTCTCAAACCGTGAATTCCTGGTGTAAGTGTACTGTACTTGTGCCATTGCAGTTGCATATGGTGGCCCTGCACAGTTTCGTAGCAATGGCCCCGATCTAATTTCATAATACGATAGACTGCCCGTGTTCTGCTACATCATAATCCTTCTTGTCTTCTTAATAGCATATATCTATAATACCATCCTATTCAGCATTATCAACGCTGCAAACGAGCACGCACAGGTCGATGGCTGGCTTCGTCTACACCGTGATCGGGGTCATGGAGTAAATTTTGTCCCGCCTCAGTGATGCCCTTGGGTGTGCCCAAAAATGAGGACTCATTTACTGAGAGAAAATCTGAAAAAACGGGCAGGTTGACCGCCACTATTTTTTTTTTCTCTTTTTAAGTTGATACCGGATCAGGGAACGTGAGAAAGAAATTTAATTGAAATCGCCCTTACAGATTTTTTTCTGGAAATTGAACCGAATTTGACCATTTTTCGACATTTAAGGGGTTTTCTATGAAAAATGAAGCAAGCTTGGAGGGGAATGTTCGAGAAAATAACATATCAGTGCTGTATCTTAAAATAATAGTTTAATCATGTTGTTTTAGAAAATATATACATATAAGTGATTTGGGTTGACGATTTTACGACAATTGGTGGCCGAAAAACGGACCCGTGGTCTATTCCTTGCCGAATGAAAGAATCCATGGAGTGCAATCTATTATACTTAGTCAAGAATAAAGATACTGGAGTGTTCTGACATTGATAGTTCAAATTATTTCCTGCAACATTGGCGCCCAACGTGGGGCTGGGTGAATAAAACAAAACCAAAAACATGTCATCCGTAAAATACAGCATTTGAGCCAGTGGGTTCAAAATCCCACTAAAGAAAGAGGAAATAAAAAGGAGGCCTCATAGTTTAGGAAAGTGAGAAATCAGGATTATTGGGCGTTCATACTTGAGACAGAAACTGTCTATCTCCAACCCAGAGCAGTGGGGAGCTGTTCAGTCTCTTCTCGCCATGAGTAGAGGAGCACAGCAGCCCTGAATCCAACATATTTGCTCAGTTTGGTTAGAGGGATGTCATTAGAAGACAGACAACAATTGTCTTCAGCCCTGGGCAATGTAGTGGTGCAACCGGCAGGTAACATCGACCATGTATGTCAGATCCGGGATAATAAAGATAATGCAACCGCACGACCGGTAGCTGTTCCATACAATATTAGACTTTCAGCATTCTCGGGAGTTGAAAGTAAAGGAAGCACCACTTATCAGCAATGGCGGCATGAAGTCAGCAGCCTGGTTGGGGAAAGATACTCCCAAAATGTGATAACTGCTGCGATCCGTAATTCCTTGAATGGCACAGCTGGAACTGTTCTCTTGAATTTGGGACCTGGACGAGTGTGGAAAACATCCTACCAAAGTTCGACACTATTTTCGGAATGTATTTACATCTAAAGCCTTGTTCGAGGATTTCTATGATGCTCGACAAAAAGATAAGAAAAATATCATCGTTTCGGGCTGCCATCTAGAAGGTGTGTTGTGACTGACACAAGAGCAAGGGACTGTACTGAATGGTGCCTGCGACATGCTACGTAAATCTGCAGTGGACTGAAAGATTCCTAAGTTCGCGGTGCCATCAGGCATAAATATGATGGAGGGTCACCCTATAGTGAATTGCTCACAGCAGCCAGGAAAGTTGAACATGAAGCAATGACTCGGAACTGTAAAGGACCAATCAAGGCAAAGATCCATAAGCAGTCTACTGGCGATTCAAAACTTGACAGCATTATTTGGAATTTAGACGAATGGAAAAGAGAGCGGGTAGTCTACAAACACCTCAGTATGATGGTGGGCAGTATAATATCCGTGGAAGATGCTATAGCTGCAAACAAGAAGGACATTATCAAAGGAGCTGTCAAACGACAACAGTATGGAAACGAAAAACGCCAAATACTGGGGATGGGTGTAAGGCGACGAGTGAAGCCCCAAACTACAGAGGATTGGCAAACCAGATGAGTTGGTGAGAAAACACTTACTTTTATTCTTGTGGGGGATGTTGGACGCAAAGCCTGTATTGACACTGGTGCGGACGTTACGACAGTTTCTCGAAATTTCCTCAGTAGGCATTTACCACACAATGTTGTTTATGAATTGTAGACACTGATTACGGTAGAAACCACTGGTGTTTGCACACTGCCTTATGATGGCTATACCGGTTGAATCTCCCGTTCCCGCTTGTACGATCATGGACGACCCCGAGAGCATCAAGAGACAGTTGACACTGAGCCTGTGAATGAGTCCTGGATGGAAGAGTTTGATTGGCCACAGCTTTAACGTACGCGTTTACAGGATCTGGTGAGGAAAGATCACACTGCTTTTTCCAAACATGACCTGGATTATAGACGCACTAACAAAGTAACACACCAGATAAATGTAGATGATGGCACCTCAATCAAACTTAGACACCGACGTATACCCCATCACAATAGCAGGAAGTCCGCGGGTATCTTAACGGGATGCTGAACGTTGGAACTATACGTCCATCCAACAGCCTGTGGGCTTTTCCCGTCGTTTTGGCACGTAAAAGAGACACACGCTTTAGGCTGTGTATTGACTACAGGGAATTGAATCGCAGAACAAAAGGAGAAGCATTTACTTTATCTAGTCTGAATGCGACCAGGAGGTTTACCGTGCTTGACATCAAGTCAGGATTTTGGCAAGTCGAGGTAGCAGAAGAACGCAGAGAAAGAACCGCCTTCAGCGTTGGCCTTCTAAAATTTGTTTAATTTTAATTTACCGTGATGCCGCTTGGGCTTACAAACAGTCCAGCAACCTTCCAGAGGTTAATGTAGATGTGCAGTGAGGTGAAATCTACCAAAATACTCTTCCAACGGGTTTCAAATTTATCATTAAATGACAAATTCTCCAAAAATATCTGAGTATAGATACAGCAACCATAGATATTGTCAAACGACAATATTACTTTCGGGGAAAATGGCATAAATGGACCATAAATTGGCTCGCATGCCTTCAATCTAGATAGTTTAATGTATTTTAATATGCAGTGTACAAGACAACAAAAAATGTGAATGGGATATTTATATTATAAGATACACAACAGTTCCTTTATGAATAAGGTATGTCATTCTCATTGAAAAAGGCTGATATAAATATTACTCCATTGTCATGCCAATTCTGGTAAAAAATAGACTTTTCCTTGATCAACAAATTACCGTTGTATCATATAGGTTGGAGAAAAATATCGGCTAATTTTTTTACTTTTATATGAATATATATATGACTTCTTATTTTCCCCGAAGTTTGCTCAATAAAACAGTGGAACTAATGACCAGAACGACATATCAGTTATCCTAGCAGAGTCAGTGTTGATCACTGTGTATTGGCTGTATTTAACCGCCTAATCCAAGTTCTTTTCAGTAATTTCTGGAACGATAACAAATGTATCATTCTGAAACCACATCGGGAGAAATCTTGTATGAGTGTTGATGCTGGGTCGACATCGGGCCTTACAGACTAGTCTTTTGTGTTAATTGCCGTCATTTACATCTGACGACGATAAAGCTCACCAATCTCCAATGTACGAGTTGTCACAGCGAAACAGCTTACCAATTACCAGTATACGAGCTGTCAGAGCATTTCCACCATAGCTCTCCAGATTTGTATCTAATACCGCTTATGCCAGTGCTAGGGGCCGTGTGGTCATATCGTCCAAGTTGCCACATGAACAGGTACAATAAAAGCGTACCTGAGATACAACACATATCACGAATCGTTAGATTCTTGGTATGTGCTTTAGAATAGGTTGACCAGAAGTCTATTCTGTGAAGTCATGTGACGCAGTCAGTATGTCGGCACGTCTTCCCACTTCCCTTATATGTGTTGTAATTTCGTGCAATTGTATCAGGTTTTTCATTCCAAATAAATTTAAATAACATTTTCTCACATTCATCAAGAAGCTCTTTATCGGGATTGGGAATTGTAAGCAAAAGATAATTAAAGTCTGTCCATTTTAATTAGTCGCCTACTTTGGAGCTTGTCAAAAATCAATTGTTAACCCTGCAACAATTTCTTTTCTTGCAGCGTGTATAACAAACTGAACTCTACAAAATGACTACCATTTCTCTGTGATATGGATAATATATCACGCTTGAACTAACTTTTTCATTCTCTCCATATAAAACGCCAGTACAGTTGTTTATGTGCCGGGACTCAATTACACAGAGAGACGAAATAATGTATTCATTCTCACTGGCCCAAAGGTCACTGATGCCAAATACAGTAATGATAGGCGGTCCGTGGGAGTGTCTCTTATATCCCATGCCCAGTGAAATTGCCAAATGATAAACCGCTCACGCCTCTATGACCGTACACGGCGTTGTTGACCTTTGTACTAGACAACACGAATACATTATGACGTCTCTCTATGCAACTGAGTCCCGGTACATGAAACAACTGTATTGGAGTTTTATATTGAGAGAATTACAAAGTTATTTCAAGCGTGATATATTATCGATATCACGGAGAAATGGTAGCCATTTTGTAGAGTTCTGTTTGTTCTACACGATGCGAAAAAAAAATGTATGCAGAGTTAACTGCTTATTATTGACAAGCTCCAAAGTAGACGACTAATTAAAGTGGACAGACTATAGGTAATTTATTTTAGCTATAACGGAGGATTTCACAATAATAATTTTTTCAAATGGTGTTAGGTTCCTGCCTTTCCATAGAGCAAGAGTGCGACGCATGGCCTCAATTTTGTCATTATAACTCAGACCTGTCATTTATAGCAAATCTAGACAAAAGATAATAGCTAAAAAATAAACTGGATCATTGCTACTGAACACAAAATCTCCTGTAACAGAGTAGCTAAGCGTAACTGGTAATGAAACGATTGAAGAAGCGGACGTCAAAGGTTCACAGGGACGCGACCCAACTATTATTGTGGTGGTCGACATGCTTGCAAAGGACAAAAACCCTCTCCCAGGTTCTACAATGGATCCTGATACGAGTAAGTCGGTGATCCAGTGAGATAACCTCTCGTAGTACTGGTGTAGAGATTGTCAATAATCAACTGGTTGTACCTGTTATAGTCCGGCAGATATGTGAAATGATTGTGCACTTTTTGATAAAAGCATGAGATTTGGCAGGATGATAGATAAACACATATAATTCATTTTTAGAGGGGGAGTCCGGCTTGTAAATCCGTATTTTGGCCGCCATCTTGGATTTCAAAATGGCCGCCATCAAATACCACAAAGTCGCATTTCTACACTTCTGAGACACATAGGAGGCCAATTTAAACGATAATACCCATATTTGCGCACTCAAGGAAGCAGACCAACACAGTTTTGCTGCATCAGAACTGATGGAATTCGAGATGGCGGTCGTTTTCTTTTCAAAATGGCTGCCGGGAATCGCTTATTTTCATTGTTATGTGACTTACGTGAACAGATGCACAAACTTCTACTTCTGAGTGGCCTAAAATGTCTTTCATGTCTTTGGACACTGCATGGTTACTTGTGGACAAGTGACACGTGTGGTTAAGTTCCCACATGAACAGCTGCAATAAAAGCGCGGTTGAGATACTACGGCTACATCCTAGAATCCTCCGTATTCTAAAGTCTGAAAATGAGGTACCAAGAGAAGTTATTCTATAGACTGATATGGTTGCTTTTCAGTCGCCAAACGTCAACTTTACCCACCTTTTACATATCTCTCCAACTCATTCACATAGCTGATATCTGGAATAGGTCACATCTTGGGTATTTAACTAATACTTTACATTTGATTGACCTGACATGTGGCATCGTGTATTTCCATCGGTGATGTCTGCAATATCTGAAGTTAGTGACGCTGGAAACTAATCTCCGTGACAGAGTACTGAGCAGAATTCGAATAAATTAAGCATATTCGCATGTATAGTTTCCCCAATATAGATATTCTGTTCGAAATAGAATATGATAATTTCTGAGGAGTCAAAATGACTGCCATTCAATTTTCGTGATAGTTTCCCATTCCCACTCACTTGGAGAAGCCCCTCTTGAACAACGGAGAGAAAGCTAACCCCATCTGTGGCGAGTCTGTGCGACGGATATGTCAGCATGACTCCCTTCTTTGTGAGAATTCACTCAAGACTCTCATACTTTACTGGATGATTTTTCTACAAACACCCAGTCTCATTCCATCCATCGCGAAAGAAACAGCAAGCTTGTTGACAAGTTGTTGATAAACCTAGCATCTAGTCAGTCACTCAATATTCATCCCTCAATAATAGAATTTCTGCGCCCATAATTCATATAACAGCATTAATAGCACCAAAATAAAAACAATCCTACAATTCAATCGCAAAGAGAAAATGGATTCTTCAGCGAAGTCAGTTGGGGGCTTGGACTCCCGACATTTCGCGGCAACTTGGCCTTTTCGAGTCCGCTTGTTTGATACATAACATTTCTCTAGATATGTTTCTTTGTGAACATTAGAAATTGATTATGACACAGGTTCCGATTTCATTAACTATTTTGGCAACATAAGCGTTCTTGGTCTTCTTGCTTTCCGGCAAATCCTTACTCTCTTCGAGAAAAGGTTTCCAATATTTCTCAAAGAATTCAAAAAGCAAATCATTTTAATATGGAACACTACTTGATTTCCCCTTTTCATCTTCTCCGTATGCTTATGGTTGATCCTGGATGTACATGTATACTGGTCAGTTATCGTTGTTATGCAGGAATCTATAGCTGTTCAGGAGCTGTCCGGTTCAACACGAGTTTCGAACCAGGAGCAGGTTGTAAGGACAAAGCTTTGGAAAGTAGAGATGCGGTTTTGATAGATGTGTGTGCTCCAGAATGAGCAAGCGATGAATAGGTCAGAAAATATCTGTTTGGGGAAGTTTCAAGTATTCGTCTCGGTTTGGAATTTATGCAGTAGTGATTTTATTACGAATGTACTGGTATTGATGTCTAGCTTCAACACATATATTTCCACCAACAAGGATGAAATAAAAACTACGAGACACACTGTAAGAGTGCGAATTTTGTCGACTTTGTCAAAACGTATATAATGAGTCTCTGCGCATTCAGTGAGAGGCAACATTTTACAATTCATTAGTCAACTAAAGATGTAAAGAGGCAGAGGCACTAAGATTACTGGAAAACAATGAGCCTTATACAACCTATCATCAGCGAAAAAATTGGTTTTTCGCAAACATCTGGGTGGGATGGCATGGCCGGTCCTAAAATTATGTGAGCCTTCTTGACCAGCGCCTAGCTACCCAGCGCAAAAGGGCAGCAGGACTTCCTGTAAGGGGAACATGACTTCCCGTAAGGGCAGCAGGACTTCCTCTAAGGCCAACGGCACCATCATCACTTTTTCATTTGTGTTCTATCGCCATTACTGGAAACTAGCATTGTGATTCGAGGATGACAAAATGCTCATTGACAAGCTAGTCAAATATGTAGTTATGCCTGTATTTTGTATATTGGAGTGCAATATTCATAGATTCAGTTTGTCGTTGAAATCCCATACCCGAATCAGCAATACAAATGATGCAAAAACCAGAACTAGTAGTTCAACCTGCAGTTTTGTATACCAGTACTGGAACTTTGGATCTCAATCACACTTTTGGCGACTCGGTTGGCAGGGTAGGCAACCCGCGAACCAGCTTCAATGCTTCAAACTGTGACACTTTGTCCACAACATTATGAATAACCATCTCTATCATACAACTGAGTTCGATCATTAGAGAAATTGTGGTCAACAAATATAACATGGGTTACTGATATGAGCTTATTCCATTTCCGGAGTAACTGATAAATATGAATCTGGTAATGGAACTCCTTCAACGATGGAGCAATGATAGCACAGTCAACTGACATGCATGGCAAAACCAGTTCATCGCGGTTGAACTTTCCAAAAATTTGCGATTGAAACTCTCTGACTAGTGGCCTATCCTATCAAGAAAATTCTGAACATGCTTGCATAATACTATAGGTTTGCAAGATATCACGGAAAGGCTTAACCATGGGACATGGCGGGATCTCAAAAACTCCATCATAGTAATCTGATCTTGAAAGGCAAGGTTAAGAAAAAGAGCTTCACCCAGACATATTGTGGTAAGTTTCAGCCGTTTAGCTCCAAGTGTAGGGAGAATATTTCGAGGACATCGCCTACCAAGACCAGACACGGCTGGACCCAATATCGCCAGGGAAGAATCAACTGTTACTGATTATGCCACATCCACTGGCTATATCTTGGAGAAGACTGAAGGGATTATCAGATTTAGTTTTTTGTTAGTATTTCAGTATCCATGTGTATGATAATGGTGGTCGTCTCCGACTAGGCATTGTTCCACACAGAAGTCCCTTAACCAGTTTCCTCGGAAATGTGTAAACCAGCCTTGTATCAGATATCCATTTTAGGCTTCAATGTTCGCTGATGGCGAAAAGCTTATATCCAAGATGGTGTACTAACGGGGATTTTTAACCATAAAAAGCTCACCAAGGAACGTATCTAGTCCATGTACATGTATGACCTAATCATACTCAACTGACTCAACTAAGTCCACTGTGCCGCAAGTTGTCGAAGGTTGAGCCAGGGTCGACCTCGTTGAAGAATGCTATTGTTTACGAGGTTATACTGTGTTACTGTTTGATCATACAAGAAGCAGTAGGACTATTGATGTTTGTAGAGGTCTGAAAGAGCTCCCAACCGAAGGGAGACCCGCTGTTCAGGCCTGTACCATTTGGACTTGGTTTCTTCTCCGTTCTTCAGGAGAAGCTTCTCTCAGTAACTTTGAGTAGGGAACTTATACCAAAGCTGAATGACAGCCAGTTTGGTGTCCATTTTCAGAAGCCCGCGCATTCTATCAGTAGTAGCTGATGGGGCGGCATGATAAACTGTAGATGCAGCGAGGTTAACCCACATTGTGCTGGAATTTCTCTCTAAAATATGACTAATTTTATATATTGCAGGTATCTACTACATGAATGAGTGTTCACTGATGCCAAAAATCATTTTAAGTCACCCAAAAGTAGATTTTTGTCTATCGATTCACCTACGTCACATAACCATCGAAATAAGTGATTCTCGGCAGCCATTTTGAAAAAAATGGCCGCCATCTTAAAATCCATCCGTTCTGATGCAGCAAAAGTGTGGTGATTAACTTCCTTGGGTACGCAAATGT
>JAVTVY010033996.1:0-15474 GCA_036873755.1 Hanleya hanleyi
AAATGTACGGTACAGGACTAGCTTAAGCCAGAGGACGTTAGAGCTCTGACTCGTCCAATGTATATTCATTAACAATACATCTATACCTGTACACACGATATTTCCGACAGAATGTACAACCTTGTGTCAAGTTAGATCGTTTTCACAAGTTCTGTGAAATTCAGATAATGTTACCTCAAAATATATTCATACCCTTTCATGCAATGACATATGTCAGTTATGAACATGGAATTCCTTATTGGTTTGATAAGAAATTATTATTCGAGCTCTGAGAAAACGAAGGGTTCAGCTTATTATTTTTAGGCTCTGACTAAGTAAAAACTGTGATATGTGCATACTCGACTTGACCTTGTCCTTTGTTCGATCATACAAGGCTCCATGGTTCGACGAATTCGTTGGTCCCATGTAGGTGTGTTTGCCACACTGTAACTTACATACGAAAGCCGAGAGGGTTCTTCAGAGTTTTACTTTTTGACTTCCGACTTCTGACTTCTGACTTCCGACTTCCGACTTCCGACTTCTGACTTCAGACTTTTTTGCTTTTATAATCATTACTTCTTAAATTATGAAGCATGGAATAACAGAATTACAAGCTACAAGCGTCTAGTCCGTCATTCATAATCAAGCCGTCGTCCATTAGAGAATATCCGCGTCCATAATCCAAAGACCTATTCCATTTTCCACATAACAGTATTAGCACCAAATTCAAAAAGACAATCATAGTATACATAAACATAGGCTTGTTTCCTGCAAGAGAGAAGCGGTCAACAGTTTTCAATGATGCCGGCAAGACATCATGATGTTCCAAAAATATCAAATCCGTATCGCTGATCAGTATTCTTAATCCATAATATTCGTTATAGAGTCGTCATCTAAAAAAAGATGTATCTCAGTCACGCTTTGATTGTGACTGTTCATATGAGTACCACGAGGATCTTGAAGTACATGGGTTCATACGGCCCCTAGCCCCGGGTTAAGCGGAATTAGACACAAGTTACGAAACGTAGCGCCATAGATTATGACATCATTATGACATCTTGCCATGCCATTATTATGACATCTTGTGCTTGAAAAGCTTATTGCATGTACTTTTAATAATCAGATAACCATTGAAGTTTATCTTCAGTTATGTTCTGATTATTAAAATGCGATAACTTCTAATGTAAATCGAAATGCCTTATGTCACAAGTCAAAGGCGCCTCAATTACATAATATAATTGCATAATTTGATACATTACGAATAATCACATTTAATGCGCCCTTTCCACATTAATCGTTGGGCAATTATGTCTGGTTTTTCATCTATTGATACCTGGTGTAAATATGATAATATGGATCAAATACAATAAAGAACCAATAAGCTTACATTTATGATAATTTTGGCAACTTCAGGTCGGAAATATACCAGTATCGATTAAAATATATTCTGGGTTAACCCTATCTGACCTGGGCTATTTGTGACCTGTCCAGGGGGCAAATTTAAAAACATGTGATAACGTATTATGCCACAGACATAGTCTTGATAATTTTGATTACTTAAGGGGGAACTCAAATGGAAAATTAAAATTTCTGTAGGGGAGATATGTTGTTGCCATATTTTTATGAAAAATGCCACATTGTTCTGAATTTTTTACATTTATTTTCATGGAAACATTTCTCCTCGTTGATGAGGAGCTTTCTGGAACTTGTAAAAATTTGTTATGCAAATAAGCTATTGGTGATTTGATTAGATAGACAAATACGAATATTTAAGATTTTGATACATTTGCAGTCCATTAACTTGTGTAAGGAGGTGTGTTAGTTGAAATGAATTTTTAATAAATATGAATCGCATGAGTACTCCTTTGTTACTTCATATTTGTTAAACAAGTTTCCAAAATAAATCCCTTTATAATCTGTTGATATGTCATGAGAACCGTATTTCCATTAATACTTATAACTTTTTAGAACTAGTTTTCATGATGCTGTAAATAAGCAATATTAAAAAGAAAGACTTATGGCTTTGTGACAATTCCAGTATAATCTAGCCATTATCTTGAGTTCATTTGGTGACTTCACCAAATACCATTTGCAATAAATTATATCATTAGCAGATTCAATCCTAATGTGTCTGTAACCGTGGCCTCAAACTGGACCTAGAACGTTGGGGTTCTCTTTTAAATTAACCAGAAAGACCAAAGCACAAGTCACAGACAGAATTATAGGTATTATTATTATCATATATATAAATGTAAAGTTGCAAGGGTGAATGAATGTCCAAAACTCAGAAGTCGGAAGTCAGAAATCAGAAGTCGGAAGTAATTGAGGCGCCTTTGACTTGTGACATAAGGCATTTCGATTTACATTAGAAGTTATCGCATTTTAATAATAAGAACATAACTGAAGATAAACTTCAATGGTTATCTGATTATTAAAAGTACATGCAATAAGCTTTTCAAGCACAGGATGTAATAAAAATGGTATTGTGTTATTCCATGTTTCATAATTTAAGATGTAATGCATTATAAAAGAAAAAATCTGAAGTCTGAAGTCAGAAGTAGGAAGTCAGAAGTCGGAAGTCAGAAATCAAAAAGTAAAACTCCGAAGAACCCTCTCGGCTTTCGTACTTACAGGCTGAACATACAATTTTCAAGTTGTGATTTACACAATTCCTGCGTGTGATAGTGTGCTACAATACATATTATACAAACGAGTACCCAGATATATATTTTTTTGAAGGGCGTCCAGCTTCTAAACCGAAATAAATCGTGACCGGAATAAGGTTTCCAAGAGTTGATAAGCTCTGAATAAAAATCGATTTCTAATGTATTCAACAGCTACAGGAGAAACCGATCCACAGCAGTTGCCGTGCAATACACGAAATAAGCGTTGAACATCCATGTTGTAAACACTGATAATTTTGTACAGATTGTGCCAGCAGAAACTTGAACCTCTCGGCCTTCAGGACATTTAAATTGGACCGCGGCCTACGAATGAGCAATTGGCTCAAATTGAAAATTTAACTCAGTTACTTTGCAAAGTTCGTCTGATTAAGTTTTGATAGGCTTCGGTTCTATGATCACAGACATGTGTTAACCATTGGTTAGTTCATTTGAGCACCCATTTTGGTTAATTTCGTTTACGGTTGATTTCATTGGTTAAAACATTGCTCACTTTATAGTATGTCTGATTGGTTGATTATCTTTGAATGGTCTGTAAAACCTGTAAACTACCATTCCTGACGATGACGCGAATAAATATATGTCGAAACATTGATCCACAAAATGCTCTTCGCTAATATTTTTGGAGTCTCCCTCTTTTTGTATTATGCCATATGGTCTGTTATCAATGTATCAATCATCGTCTGGTATCAGTCTTATCATCTGTTATCAATCAGTTCCCATCAGATGACTTGATAGGACTATTGCGTCATCGCTCTTAAATATTTTTATATATAATACCGCTCAAGCCGGTGCTCGGGGCAGTATGGCCATGCCATTCCAGATGTCCACGTGAACAGCTCAATAAAAGCGTGGCTGGGATACAAATCATCACAGATCAGTTTTGGTTCTTGTGATGTTTCGAGAAATATGCATTCAGTATATTTGCCTGTAGGGTCATATGACTGCTTGTCAGTACTCCGGCATCTTTTTTTCGCCCCCGATACTTGCTCACTGTACAAATTATTGTGATTGTAGTTTTGTGACTGGTAAATATGGTGGAGATTGAAACGCTTGGTCGACGTCAGACCTCACAAGTATTTGTTCTGAATACCAACTTGCATTCAATAAATACTCTTTGACTATCTGGCGGTCACGTAGTTCATCATTTTCCAACATATGACTAGATAGGGCTATTACAACATGAGTAGTATATATTACTGATTACAGGTCTTATTGACCTACTTTTTTGTTCCCCCCGGGCCGTATTTGGGGCGTAACTTGATCACGTGATCAAGGCATGTCTAGATGGTGGGATGGGACCAAGATGGCGGCTGTGGGTGGTGGGACCAAGATGGCGGCTGTGGGAGTGGGACCAAGATGGCGGTTGATGTGGGTGGTGGGACCAAGATGGCGGCTGTGGGTGGTGGGACCAAGATGGCGGCTGTGGGTGGTGGGACCAAGATGGCGGCTGTGGGTGGTGGGACCAAGATGGCGGTGTGGGTGGTGGGACCAAGATGGCGGCTGTGGGTGGGACCAAGATGGCGGCTGTGGGTGGTGGGACCAAGATGGCGGCTGTGGGTGGTGGGACCAAGATGGCGGCTGTGGGTGGTGGGACCAAGATGGCGGACTGTAGAAAAGCGTATAAAAGGAGGTAATGTTTAGGGGTGGGGTGTATTCATTGCACTACCTGCCTGACTGACCTGCCTGACCTCACCAGCCTGCCTGCCTGCCTGCCTGCCTGCCTGTCTGCCTGCCTGCCTGCCTCACCTCTAGCCTGCCTGCCTGCCCGCCTGCCTCACCTCTAGCCAGCCTGCTTGCCTGCTTGTATGAGCTGTGGAGAACCTTTTAATTTTTTTCATTTTACCAGTGCAAATTCACCAGACTATTACACCGTAGCAGTTACTCACCAGCCTGAGCCCACAGTCATGGAGTCATCCCAGCAAGTGAAGCTTCAAAAGTACCGTGTTCGCCTCATTGATGAGATGCAGCTGACCAGTATCACTCAGTAACACCAATCAACGCCGTACACGTATGTAATATAAATTATTTTTTAATAATATCTATGCTAGGAAATCCCCCCCCCCCTCTCTCTCGGAATTTTTCTTTCAGTTTAGGTCTTTAGGAGAACGTGTCACAGTGAAAAAAGACATCACAGTTATTTCCCTATATTATGGAAACTTTTAGCGGCCAATTTTAGTATCTATAGATAGGCATTTATATATTGGAAGAATTTTCTCGTGTAACTCAAACATCCTCCACATGCATCAGCAGTTTTTATGTCAACAAAACACCTCTATTTTTAGTTTCATTCGCGCGATTGCATGGACGTCCACTGCCGGTTTTGGACCATTTATCAATGCAAATTTCACGTATTTTCTCAAACAGCTCATGACATATAACGCTCGAGTAATTCTCCACATACGCAGTCAGTCCTCCGGCATATTTTCCCAGCAACTTGACAAGGAACACGGAATGGGACACCGTACATTTGTTCTACGTTACACATTCCCGCTACATCATGAAATATCCGTACACCATCTCTATCTCTTTTCGCCTCATTGATGAGATGCAGCTGACCAGTATCACTCAGTAACACCAATCAACGTCGTACACGTATGTAATATAAATTATTTTTTAATAATAGCTATGCTAGGAAATCCCCCCTCCCCCCTCTCGGAATTTTTCTTTCAGCTTAGGTCTTTAGGAGAACGTGTCACAGTGAAAAAAGACATCACAGTTATTTCCCTATGTTATGGAAACTTTTAGCGGCCAATTTTAGTATCTACAGGTAGGCATTTATATATTGGCAGAATTTGAATTTCTCGTGTAACTCAAACATCCTCCACATGCATCAGCTGTTTTTATGTCAACAAAACACCTCTATTTTTAGTTTCATTCGCGCGAATGCATGGACGTCCACTGCCAGTTTTGGACAATTTATAAATGCAAATTTCACGTATTTTTCTCAAACAGCTCATGACATATAACGCTCGAGTAATTCTCCACATATGCAGTCAGTCCTCCGGCGTATTTTCCCAGCAACTTGACAAGGAACACGGAATGGGACACCGTACATTTGTACCACGTTACACATTCCCGCTACATCATGAAATATCCGTACACCATCTCTATCTCTCTTACCAGTACGTCTCAATTTATCACAATACATTCTAGAATAATATGATGCACGAATTTAAGAGTTTTGTGTCACAAAATGGCGCATAGGATGGCAATTGGCATCATCCCCCCGGATAATCGCAGCTTTCCAACCATAGCGCCATCTGAACCGTATTACGCAAGGGAGACAACTCGCACTAGGCCATGTTGTATTGGACCAAAACTATTGCCACTGTATTTTTGTGATTGTATGTTACATTTGTTATGTACCTGCTCATCTTGAGTGTTTGTACAATAAAATTCAATTTAGGCCAAGCCTCTTGTAGGTTCTTATTCCCACATGGTCATTTTGGGGGATGTGTGTGTGTGTGTGTGTGTGGAGGGGTGTTTGGGTAGAGAGGGACCGCTATGGGTCCGAATGGGGCGTGGGAGGTGTCATGTTGTAGCTCTTGGAAAAAAAATGAATAAAAAAAATAAAAAAATAAATAAATAATAATAATAAAAAAAATTAAAAATCGGCGAGTAGTAGACAAAGGAAAAATTGGGAAGTACTGACCATGCCCCAGAATACTTCAAGGTGATATGCATATCACGGCCTTAAGGCCTATGTAAGATGTAATCTACTTCACATTTTAGTAGTATAAAAAACGCAAGTCCTATTGACCTTGCCCCTCCAAAGAAATAAGAAGTCGTGACCGATTCATTGTCAAAATCGGCTCTATTTTACAGGAGTATATACGATCAGGATGAGGCGACGTGACCGATCGAGATCTCCCTTGGCGCGTGAGAATGTGAGAGGCGAACACGACTTTCCTGAGGATCCAGCTGTGCCTCCCGCTGACGCCTTGCCCGAAGACCACCCTGTGAGTGACATCTATCGGCGCCATTGGAGCACCATCCGACGATGTTTCCACCGTCATCGCCCTATTCAAGACTTGTATAATTTCCGGCTACAGGACCTCGCGTATCTTCCTAACTATGCCGAGAACATTTTCAGAGACCAAGTGACAGCGTTCAAAGTGAATATGACATTCGGCTATATTCTACGGCACAAAGAGACGGACCAGTTACGGTATTTTTATCCGAGCAATAATACCTATGTGTTTGACAAGCCATTCACCATCATCAATCGTGCGTCACTGGAGCCCCTCATCGACCAACTGACTACGTTGGACCCATTGGAATGGGCCCGGTTGCAACGCCCCAACACCAAATGGACTGTGGAAATGGTCACCAACGTGACATTTTTCGTGACCAAAATGAGAGATCATCCTATCGGTGCTCCTGTACTACTACCCCCTTGGCTGCTCAATCGAAAAGGACTGTATGCATTAACCGGAGGAACAAATGGACCCTACAAAGACCAGAAATGTCTGTTCCGGTGTTTGGCCATTCATTTGAACGAATGTCATCCCAAGACTTGTGATAGAGTGGCCAATATCTATTGGAGACAATATTTAGAGGAACAAGGCCTAGATCCGCGGCAGTTCCGGGGAGTCCCATTCAAGAATTTGGATGTCGTGGAGTCCCTGTTCAACGTCAATATCTTTGTGTACCGTTTACTACGGGAAGAGAAGGAGGATGAGGAGGATCATGACACATTTGTGGCTGAATTGGTGCATCGGTCTTCAGAACGGTATGCTTCCACCATGAAAGTCAACATCTTCGACGACGGCGGGGTGAATCATTTTTCCCTGATCTATGATATGAGTCTGTACGCGCAATCCTACAGTTGTGCCCAATGCCATCGGGTGTTTAAACAGTCTCAGGACTTACATCGACACGAGAAGATTTGTGACCACACTGTCAAGCGAAAATTTCCTGGCGGTGTGTACCATAACACGCCCACCATCTTCGAGGAACTGGCCGATGAAGGTCTCATCATACCGGAAGAGCATCGTTATTTTCCTTACCGGGCATGTTACGATTTCGAGGCGACTTTGGAACCGATGGACGCGGCCTCGGCGAAAACACAGTGGACACAGCGCCATATTCCCCTGAGTGTCAGTATTTCCAGCAACGTACCTGGCTATGACGCTGCACCCGTCTGTTTCGTGTCCACCGGCGACGCCCATGACTTGATTACCCGGATGATGGAGTACTTAGAAGAAGTGAGTGCGGCTAGTACAGAACTATTGGTGTCCAAGTTCCAGGACGTACTGGACCAACTCGACGACCGGATTCCTACACTTGGTGTATCGTTCAGCGACGATGAAGAATCCGAGTCAGAGTCCGAGAAGCCGGAGCCCATGCAACCGCAGGATGTCCCTTTACCTAAACCGTATGCGGAGAAATTGAAAATCCGCTTCCTGCAATACTTAGGCCAGTTACCGGTGCTCGGATTCAACTCGGGGCGATACGATCTCAACATGGTGAAGGAATTTCTATACCCTTACTTGGCCCAGTCCGATACCATCAAGTCCGTCATCAAAAAGATCAACAACCACATGGCCCTCACCACCACATCACTCCATTTCCTGGATGTACGGAACTACTTAGCACCTAATTATAGCTATGATCAGTGGGTGAAGGCCTATGACTGTGCACAAACCAAAGGGAAGTTCTCTTACACCTACATATCGACGCTCGACCGCTTGGAGGAAACACAGTTGCCACCCCGGGATGCGTTCTATGACGATCTCAAGCAAGTGGAAAGTTCGGAAGACACGTACCAGGAACTACAGCAGGTATGGAATGACCAACACATGCAGACCTTGCGAGATTTCCTGGTGTGGTATAACAACTTAGATGTGGTCCCTTTCCTCGAAACGGCCGAGAAAATGGTTCAACTCTTTCGTCACGAGATGCACGTGGACATCTTCAAGGAGTGTTCGAGTTTACCGGGTCTCGCGCTTCGCCATCTCTTCCAAGAGTGTCCTACCTACTTCTCGCTGATACAACAAAAAGATGAGGACATGTACGATTGTTTAAAACAGAACATCGTCGGCGGACCTAGCCTTACTTTTCACCGCTACCATGAGAAGGATGTCACTACTCTTCCCGGTGGGAAACCCTATGCCAAAATCATTGGATTTGACGCCAATGCCCTGTACCTGTGGTCTCTCGCCCAACCCATGCCCAGCGGGCATTATACGCGCTGGTTGGCAGACGGTCAACATTTCACACCTCAACGTACGCCGTACAAACATCTCGCCGACCAGTGGTTGGATTGGGAAGCCGATCGACGGGGAATTTATATACGCCATCAGACCAACGCCACAGAGAAGCGCATAGGAGATCGTCGACTCCCCGTCGATGGGTTTGCCCTTGTACAAGGAACACCGACAGTATTTCAATTTTATGAGTGTTACTGGCACGGCCACCAATGTCCTTTCAGCGCTGGACGCTTCAACGAACGACGTGGGAAATCGGCAGAAGAATTACGAGCAGAAGTGGTGGAGAATGGAGATTACGTCAAAGAGTTGGGGTACGATCTTATCGAACTGTGGGAGTGTGAATTTCACACCATGTGCCAGGCCCTCCCACACTTACGCGACTTCCTTAAAGCGCGCGAGTACCCGCTCAGTCGCCGGCCACTCTTGACCCTGCCACAGCTTTTCGACGCCGTTCGTTCCGGGACCCTGTATGGATTTGTCGAATGTGATCTGCATGTTCCCGACCATCTCAAGCCACTCTTCGCCCAGTGCCCGCCTATCTTCAAGAACACGCTGGTGGGTCGGGCTGACATTGGAGAGACCATGGGCGCCTATGCTGAGGAACATGACGTATTGAAACAACCTCGTCGAATGTTGATTGGGAGTATGTGGGCAAAGAAAATCTTGCTGGGTACCCCTCTGCTACAGTGGTACATGAGCCATGGCCTCGAAGTGACGCGCGTGTACCAAATCCTTCAGTACATACCCCACGCCTGTTTCGCGCGGAATGCCGACATCGTCACGTCTGCCCGTCGTCAAGGGGATCAAGATCCTAGTCAGGCCATTATCGGTGAATCTTGGAAATTGACAGGCAATGGTTACTATGGAAAAACGGTCACCAACCAAGACAAGCACGTCAACGTCAATATCTGTACTACACCACAAGCCCGCAAAAAGATCAACTCGCCTCTGTTTCGGTCCGTCGACGTCATCGATGATGATACATATGAAATCTCTTCAGCCAAAAGGGTCATTCGTTACAACCTGCCCCTCCAAATTGGATGTATGGTATACCAGGTGGCCAAGCTGAGGATGCTCCAGTTTTTATATGATTTCATGGGTGTGTAGTTTAATCCATCCGATTGGCAACTCATGGAAATGGACACGGACTCTGCCTACATGGCCGTCTCTAATGCGGAATGGGAGTCCCTGGTCAAACCCGAGTTACGCGCACAGTATGAGGTGGAACGGGACCAGTGGCTACCTCGACGTGACCATTACCAGTACGACAAGCGGACGCCGGGCCTCTTCAAGCTGGAGTGGAGTGGAGATGCCATGATCGCCCTGTCGTCCAAGACCTACTTCTGTTACGGTGGAGATGGAAACAATAAGTTCAGTTGCAAAGGGGTGAACCGGCGTGATCCCAACATCGACAAAGCCTTGTACCTGGACGTGCTCCAAAGCCAGACCAGTGCGAGTGGCACTAACCGAGGATTCCGGGTCGTCGACCACCAGATGCGAACCTACATCCAGAAACGAGATGCCTTCACATTTTTCTACCCGAAACGTAAAGTTCTTCCCGATGGCATCAGTACCACTTACCTGGACTTGTGAACATATATTATACCCGGACTTGTGAATTCTAATGGACATACATATTTGGACTCTACATTACTCTCTATATACATTACACCATGAACTTGTTTGTCATTCTTTTGAATAAGTACTCGATATACGTCAGTTCGATGACTCGGTTTAACTGTTATATACTCCACTGTGATTTCTCTCTCTCTATACATACGTTCACCTCAATTCTTGTTTGCAACGTTCTTATATACTTGTACATACATTCTTGTTCACTTGTTCACCTTAATAAATATTCGAACTTCACTTGGGTTTTCATGAAGTTTTTTATTGAACACCACCACCACCGAAACATTCGTACTAACCATGTTCCGAGCAGGTTATATCATGGTCTTAACACCTATGTTGGGTTTCTGGGTATTGATGGGTCACATCCCGAGCACTGAAGAGTTTCTAATGTTTCCTTAGACGTCCGGATGTTCAACCTCCGGGACCTTTTCACCGGCCTGGCCCGCCCTGGCCGCAGCGCGCGCGCGGGGGTTCTCCGGAAGTGCGCGTCATCACCGGCAGTGTGCGCGCGGATGCATGTCGGATCAGAAGGTCAAAGAAAAGGGGATTGTAAATGAACCTGGGAAGGATAGGCAGTTCCATCTGGACCAATCAGCGGTCGAGAAAAAAGAGCCAATTTTTCCATATTTAAAAATACATAGAACTTATAGTAATAAACTTAATCTATACGTGTTGGACGAGTCTTCACTCACCGTATACACGCACCTCAATGAAATGCCCGCTCCACACCTAGACCAAAACACGTACTTGGTCTGTGGGCTGATTTCATTGGCTCTCTATTTTACTATAGTGCTCTTGCATTCTAACATTGATGGGTTACATTTTGGCCCCATCCTACACCACTGATTTCAGTTTGACTGAATCTCCACATTGGGCATTTATGCATTATGAATAAAACACACAAGACAGGGTTTTTTGGTGAGATCTCTTTTTTTTTATTCAGTAACAACAACAACGTGAGAACAACCACGTGAAAACTCAAGCCCAGAACAAGGGGCTTGTACATTGAAAGAACTGAAGCCCAGAATAGGGGGGTGTACATTGAAAGAATTCAAGCCCAGAACGGGACTTGTACATTGAAATGATGGGCGGCCCAGTCATATACGAGTACATCTCGGTCCTCAGCCTTGGGGTACTCGTCAAACATCTGTACGATGGTAGATAAGGTCCTTCCCCGGCATCGATGGTACAGGTAAAACAAGCAATATTGTCCGCACACCATACTGTCCAGGCTTTGCAACGTTTTAGTATTCCAACACCACGTCTCTGTGCCTTGATCCATGAAGTCTGTTAAATCGGCATGGAGGGGTGGTAGGCCGTACGGATCAAAGTATTCGCCCTGCTGTTCTGTCAAGTACACGGCCACCCAGTGTTGACCGGGTCGATCCATCGGGTCTGTATTCAGGACGTAAGCAGCAGGATACACACGGTCTAATGGGAACACATCTCGGGCGAACACTCCTTGAAACACCATACGTGTTCCTGGGTCAGTCTCCAGCACGTTGCTTATCTGGTCTGTATCCATGTTAGGTGGCGGAATCACACAGGACGTTACGGCTTTTATCGATTTGAATAATGTTGTCAAACTCACATTGATGGTTTTCGGTAAAGGTGTCCCGAAATGCAGTTCCAAGCGTAAGTTGCCTTTCTTGACGAGACTCAGTTGATGATCGTTGTCTAAGGTGGGGGTCAGATCGAAACAGAACAATGTGTATCCTTTGCCGAAATCGTCTCGACTGATCATATTTCCCTCGTCTTGGTTGATTTGGCCGGTTGCTGTGAAGAGGTTCAGATAGCTCCGGATGTAATTGTCCGTTCCGAAATTAGGTTGTAAAGGCCGTGTCGGTACCTGTTGGCCATCCACATGCAGGGCCACGAAATTGATGTTGAACGCTTTTAGGTTGAACGGATTCCTCGAGAGAGTCCCATTATAACTGACGTTCTCCACACAGGCTAGGGTTAAACGTTTGGCAAATCCCCCAGGAACAGGTTTTCTTGATTGACAATCATATTGCCTTTAGGAACGGAAAATACCTTGGTCTGTACTCGTCGAATCGGGTACTGGGCTGGTTTTTTCTCCAAGGCTCTGATGTGCCCCAACTGTACACCTGGGCTGGGTTTCACTTTGCGTACAAACAGACTTGCTTCTTGGATCACAATGTTATACTCGAGGTCCTCATTCGCGGCCATCAAGGCAAACGCAGGCGTTGCGCGCACTAGTCGTATTTTGACAGGTACTCCATTCAAGAGGTATCGGTCCTGCATGAATAAGTCCGCATGCAGACGTCCCATCATATCGACCGATTCACTCTCTGCTGTGAAATTCACTCTCTCCGTGTAGCCGTCATTATCAGGACTCGCTTCCATCTTGCCTGGGGTATCTCGGTAGAACAACGGGGCTGTCAAATACGACTTTTTAGCGTCATGCCCGTAGGATAACAGTGTTTCGATGTAGGCTCGGTACGGGTACGTGTTCGTCGAGGCGCTCACCAGTTTATCACTCAGGGCTATATCCACTTGCTGGAATAGCGAATGAAGCCAGAGATTCACTGGACCCACGGGTGCATCTGCTTTCAGGTCTATCCCATCTTTATTGGTGATTTTAGCTTTCACATATAGGTACGTATGGGCTAAATCCAGGTAGGTCGTATCTGCGTTGGTGATGGTGAATTCAATGGGGCCTGTGGCTGTAATGCTGGAAAGGGGCAGATGTTCCACCCACTGACCCTCTTCGGCACTGGTCTGAGTAGGTGGGACGGTCCATAAATCAAATTCACTGTTGGTAGAAGGACACGACTTGGCATGGATGAAAGCCATCTTTAAGAAAAGATATCCTTGGTCTTCGATGTGCGTCGTCGCTGGATCGGTCGTCGACTGGTGCGTGGTCTCGGTGGTGCAGGTCTTTTATTCCCTACGGTGCGTTGTGCTTTGGTGACCAAGACGCCTCCCGCTTCTTTGGCTCGACGTTTCAGTGCTTCTTTGGGTGCCGCACCGCCCAAGACATCACCCGCGACTTGCAGTCCACTGCGCACCGCTTGTTTGTCGATCGCTTTGACCCCACGCGTCACCAAGGGCAGGAACGTTTTGACGATGCTCCCGAGTATGTTCCCCAGCCCATGTCCTCGTTGCATGCGTGTACCCGCAAAGACAGGAAAGTTACCCCCGGCCTGTTTGGTGTAATGATCGACGTAACTGGCTGTATGGCATTGATAAGGCACCTTCATTATGCAAAGTGAACCGCTCGGACTTGACGGAAATGAAGTGTCAGCACCACTTTCCTCGTTCGAATGCCACCGATCGTCCCGTGTCGTCTCTTATATCGATGACGATGGAGCTAATATCGGTCTGACTGACCGGTAGATACACGATATGCCTGAAACTGTGGGTGACTTGAGCTCCATACGTGCCTTTCACCGGGCAGACGCGCAGTAGAGGTACATTGCTGTCGCCGACAATGTGTGCATCGACCACGTCCGAGTAGACGTACAGGCCATACATACCACCACGCATGTCCATCGGGATGTGGCCTATCTCGCCAGTGGGGCCAGCGTACCCCTGGTAATTGAAACCCAGCATTTGCTGTAGGGTAGGACTGAGTTCGACACTCACGTTGGGGCTGAGCGTGAGATTGGCCTTGTCGTTGTGTGCATTGTAATCGAAGTCCACATGATTTTTGAAGGGGAAAGATTTGATGGGTTTTGAAGTATTCGTGACGTCTCGTAGAGACTTATAATGCATCAGACTTCTCAGTCCACCCATGAACTCCTTGGGGGTATCATATTGACCTTCGGGTAGTTTGAGTCGAGTTTCTTGTCCTTCGTAAGTCACCTCGTACCATACTTCATTGGCTCGCACGTTGTACCACGAGTAAGGGTATTGGATATCCACGAGTCCACATTCCCAGCGTCCAGGTAAATGCAACGGTTGCGGTAACTGGGTCAAGTACTTGGTCAAGGTGTTGTCAGGAAACACATCAGCCGAGCTGTTACTGGGTAGGGTGAAGTAAAACATGATGACTGAGCTGTCCTTCTGCTGCTGTTGGTTTTAATACTTCTCCCAGCCCTTGGGCGCTAATCGTCGTGATGGTCGCGGTGACTTAGCTCTTGGTGGTTGCAGGGGGTGGCGTGGTAAAAGGGGTGAAAAAGTAGGTGCCCGCCGTGGTGTTGATTTGGGAGGTGACTCCGGTTCCCAAGGTTCTGGTGGTGTACTCACATTCTGCATAAAGGCCCAGCGGTGGGGGTTCCCCACCAATTCCTGTGGTACATGCATGTCTTTCAAGCCTTGAGCGAAGACCTCCCATCCTCGAGGATCCGTGTGCGTCCTGCGTTGACGCATCAGGTCATCCACTAAATCCGTCATGTGGGTACCGGGGACCACCTGATTCTGTACCAGGAGTTCGCCTTTGTCATTCCAAGTCATGTTAGGATTCTGTTTCATCCGTTGTAATACCAGGCCAGCTTGTTTCTTGAACGATGCAGGTACACTCTTCAGGACTTCGTCTTCGACCCACTGTGGAGCTGTGGAAGGTACCCCACCCGGCTGTTGGAGCGGTGCTGAGGTCGGTGGTGTGTCACGTGGTGGTGGTGGTGGTGGTGCTGGAGTAGAGAGGGTTTTGTATTGGTCCATGAACGTCATGTACCGCTGAAGCGTCTCATTGTACCGTTGTACTTTCTCACTATCGCTTAACCCCGGTCTCTGTAAGATCTGTTGCATCTCTTCATCGAGGGTGTTTATCGTCTTCACCGTAGGTGGGACAGGGTAGGGCGATTGGAGGTTTTGAAGGAGCCGAGGTTCGACGAGGACCATTTTTTTCGTGTGATTCATTGTCGGCCGAAGAGTCCACCCAATACTGGACCCAACACGGAAGCGGCCAACGGTGCTAAGATAGCCCCGAGAAATCCACCTTTCTGTAACACCTTTTTCTTTTGTGTTTGAGAGACTTGCTTATGGACCAAGATTCGGAGACC
>JAVTVY010033997.1:0-14213 GCA_036873755.1 Hanleya hanleyi
ATCTCAGGTACGCTTTTATTGTACCTGTTCATGTGGCAACTTGGATGACATGACCACACGGACCCTAGCACCGGCATAAGCGATATTAGATACAAATCTAGAGAGCTGTGATGGAAATGCTCTGACAACTCGTATATTGGTAATTGGTGAGCTGTGTCGCTGTGACAACTCGTACACTGGGGATTGGTGAGCTGTATCGTCGTCAGATGAAAATGACGACATTTAACACAAAAGACTAGTCTGTAAAGCCCGATGTCGACCAAGCATCAACTTCCCACAAATGCCACCGGATTTCATCCCTCACAGTGAACAGACAACGACGACCGACGTTGTACCCACCACCACTCCAGTTCACTCGTATCAAATTTACAAGAGCGGGTTACCACGACAGCGGATACACCTCCTACCATGGACCCTTGGTGGCAGCAATCCTTCACTTGCATCATCGCAGGACCGACGGGTTCCGGCAAAACGCACTTCGTCAGGAAGCTCCTTCAACACGCCGACAGCATGATCACCCCACCCATTGCCCGAGTCGTGTGGTGTTACGGAGAATGGCAAGCAGCGTATGCAGCAATGCCCACATCACGTTCGTGGAAGGCCTACCCAACCTGGCCGATTTGGAACCCGACACCTTGGTGGTTCTGGATGATCTCATGGCGGAGACGGATGCGCGGGTCACCCAACTCTTTACCAAAGGCAGCCATCATCGACGGCTCAGCATCATCTACATTGTGCAGAATCTGTTCAGTAAAAACAAAGAACATCGGAATATCAGCTTAAATACCCACTACCTGGTGGTCTTCAAAAACCCGAGAGATACCACTCAACTGCTGCATTTGGCGAGACAGATGTATCCCGGCCGCACACCGTTTGCGTTGGAAGCCTTTAAAGATGCGACAACCGCTCAGCACGGGTATATGCTCTTCGACCTCAAGCCAGCCACCCCCGATCACCTTCGACTACGGACCGGCATCTTTCCCGGAGAGGCCCACCACGTGTACATGCAAAAATAATGTAAACACACCCACAGTGGCCCCCAGCTGGAGTGTGTGTGTCTGATGATGGGGATAATAAAAAGAATTAATACCACAGCATGGTTGACTTTGTCTCTGTTCTCTGAGGTAGATAAAAAGGGCAGAGTTATGGGTTCTAGCATTAGTTGTACATGATGTCTACGCGAGTACGGAAGCACGCCCCAACGCTCCGTGTATTGAAGACGGCCCCACCCGAGTTGGTCCGAACCATTGTACGCGGTGCGGACCCTGACCGTGTACGGTGTCTGTGCGAAATCGGGTACAAACTGTTAAAAGTCAACGTACCACTGACTCCGGCTCAGAAGACCAAGTTGACCAAGCATAAGACAGGTCTCCGAATCCTAGTCCAGAAGCGAGTCTCTCAAGCATCAAAGAAAAAGGTGTTACAGAAAGGCGGCTTTCTCGGGGCCATCTTAGCACCGTTGGCCGCTTCCGTGTTGGGTCCAGTATTGGGTGGACTCTTCGGCCGAAAATGAACCACACGAAAAAAATGGTCCTCGTCGAACCACGGTTCCTTCAAAACCTCCAATCGCCCTACCCTGTCCAACCTACGGTGAAGACCATAAACACCCTCGATAAAGAGATGCAACAGATCTTACAAAGACCGGGGTTAAGCGACAGTGAGAAAGTACAACGGTACAATGAGACGCTTCAACGGTACATGGCGACCAATACAAAACCTTCTCTACCTCAGCGCCACCATCACCATCGCCACCACCGCCACCACGTGACACACCGCCGACCTCAGCACCGCTCCAACAGCCGCCATTACCAGGGTACCACCCACAGCCCCACAGTGGGTGGAAGACGAAGTCCTGAAGAGTGTACCTGCATCGTTCAAGAAACAAGCTGGCCTGGTATTACAACGGATTAAACAGAATACTAACATGACTTGGAATGATAAAGGCGAACTACTGGTACAGAATCAAGTGGGCCCCGGGACCCACATGACGGATTTAGTGAATTACCTGATGCGTCAACGCAGGTCGCACACGGATCCTCGAGAATGGGATGTGTTCGCTCAAGGCTTGAAAGACATGCATGTACCACAGGAATTGGTGGGGAACCCCGAGCGCTGGGCCTGGATGCAGCGGACCCAGCAATCGCCGCGTGGCCCACTACCTTCTTGGGAAACCGAGTAGGAACCGGAGTCACCCCTCCAAAACACCACCACAACGGGCACCTTCTTTTCACGCCTTCAACAAACCACCCTTGATCAAGACACCCAACATCTTCAGAGCCGTGACACGTAGCAAGTCACCGCGACGAACACGACGCCGGACACAACCGCCCAAGGCATGGAATACCTATTAAAACCAACAGCAACAGCAGAACAGCTCAGTCGCCATGCTTTACCTCACCCTACCCAGTAACAGTTCGCTGGATGTGTTTCCTGACAACACCTTGGCCAAGTACGTGACCCAGTTACCGCAACCGTTGCATTTACCTGGACGATGGGAATGTGGCCTCTTGGATATCCAATACACTTACTCGTGGTACAACGTGCGAGCCAATGAAGTGTGGTACGAGGTGACCTACGAAGGAAAAGATACCCGACTCACCCTTCCCGAAGGCCAATACGATACTCCCAAGGAGTTCTTGGGTGGGCTGACAAGACTGTTGCATTATAAGGCTCTACGGGAGGTCACGAATGTTTCAAAACCCATCAAAACCTATCCCTTCAAGAATCACGTGGACTTCGATTACAACGCACAAACGACAAAGCACAGATCATCCTCACCGCCAACGTGTGAGTCCTATCTTACAGCAAATGCTGGGTTTCGATCTACAGACGTTCGCTGGTCCCACCGCCCACCAAGGCCAGATCCCGATGGATATGAAGTCGGGTATGTACGGACTCTACGTCTACTCGGACGTGGTCGACAACCACATCGTGGGCGATATCAACACACCTCTGTTACGGGTGATCCCCATTAAAAAGACGTATGGAGATCAAGTCACCCACAGTTTCACCCACATGCTCTACCTACCCGTACGACAAACCAACATCAACACTACCACGGTGGATATAAGAGATGACACGGCACGACCGGTGGCATTCGAACGCGAGAAAGTGGTGCTGACACTTCATTTTCGACAAGCACGTGCTCCCCACTTTGTATAATGAAGGTGCCTTATGAGTGCGATGCACGCAGCTATATGGACTATTATGCCAACAGGCGGGCGGTGGCCTTCCGGTCTTTAGTGGTGCACGCATGCAACGAGGACATGGACTGGGGAACATACTCGGGAGCATCGTTAAAACGTTCCTGCCGTTGGTGACGCGTGGGGTGAAAGCAATCGGCAAACAAGCGGTACGCAGTGGACTGCAAGTCGCCGGTGATGTCTCGGGGGGTACGGCACCCAAAGAAGCCTTGAAACGGCGGGCCAAAGAAGCAGGAGGCGTCTTGGTCGCCAAAGCACAACGCACCGTAGGGAATAAAAGACCTGCACCACCGAGACCACGCACCAGTCGACGACCGACCCAGCGACGACGCACATCGAAGACCCAGGATATATTTTCTTAAAACATGTCCTTGATCCACGCAGAGTCCTGCCCCTTCACCAACAGTGAATTTGATTTGTGGACCGTCCCGCCCACACAGACCAGTGCCGAACAAGGATTATGGGTGGAGCATCTCCCGCTCTCCAGCATCAACGAAACAGGGCCAATCGAGTTCACCATCAGTAATGCGGGTACGGCCTATGTGGATTTAGCCCATACATACTTGTATGTGAAAGCCAAGATCGTCAATGGAGATGGCTCCAGAATCGTCGACCAAGCAACGGTGGGCCCGACGAATCTCTGGCTGCACTCGATGTTTCAACAGGTGGATATATTTCTCAGCGACAAACTCATCAGTGACTCGACCAACACGTACCCCTATCGAGCCTACATCGAGACGCTGTTGTCGCATGGACGAGAGGCTAAAAAATCTCAGCTGACAGCCGCTTTATTCTACCAGGACACAGCCGAGCACATGGGCGCAGAGAACGACAATGCGGGATATAACAAACGGAAGGCTTTGACCGCGAACGGCGTCTCGGTGGATCTCATGGGTCGACTGCACGCAGACATCTTCATGCAAGACCGGTACCTCTTGAACAAGATCCCCATCAAAATCCGACTGATACGGGCGCCTCCGACCTTCGCCTTGATGGCCACTAACGTAGACGGGCATGCAGCTGACTATAAGATTGTCATCCAAGACGCAGTCCTGTATGTCCGAAAAGTGAAACCGAATCCAGCCGTTCAATTGGGACACCTCAAAGCCTTGGAAACAAAACCAGCCCAATACCCTATCCGACGTGTGCAAACCAAAGTGTTCTCTGTGTCTGCTGGAAATATCAGCTCCAACAAAGAAAACCTGTTCCTGGGGGAACTACCCAAGCGATTGATCCTGGCCTACCCAGACAACCCGATTGACTTTAAACATTTCGGTATCAATTTTGTGGCCCTGCATGTGGATGGACAACAGGTGCCAGCCACGGCCTTAACACCGAACTTTGGGCGCGCGAATTTCATTCGAGCCTATCAGAGCCTGTTTACAGCCACCGGTCAAATCAACCAGGACGAAGGGAATATGATCAGTCGGGAGGACTACGCGAACGGATACACGTTGTTCTGTTTCGATCTGACCCCCACCTTAGAGAACGACCATCAGCTGGCCCTCGCCAAGCAAGGCAATTTACGGTTGGAAATCCACTTTGCACGAGCCCTCCGGAGCACCGTCAATGTGATCTGCTACGCCGAGTTTGACAACATCATTCAAGTGGACAAGGCGCGCAACGTCCTGTGTGACTTCTCCACTTAACATGGATACAGACCAGATAACCACCGTGCTAGAGAATGACCCAGAGACACGTATGGTCTTTCAAGGGGTGTTCGGCCGAGATGTGTTCCCATTAGACCGTATGTATCCTGTTGCTTACGTTCTCAACACGGACCAGATGGATCGGCCCGGTGAACATTGGGTGGGCGTGTACTTGACAGAACAGCAGGGCGAATACTTTGACCCGTACGGCCTGCCACCCTTCCGTCCCGATTTAACAGACTTCATGGATCAAGGCACAGAGACGTGGTGTTGGAAAAGTCAAACGTTGCAAAGCCTGACCAGTAGTGTGAGCGGACAATATTGCTTGTTTTAACTGTACCATCGATGCCGGAGAAGAACCTTATCTACCATCGTACAGATGTTTGACGAGTACCCCAAGGCCGAGGACCGGGATGTACTCGTATATGACTGGGCCGCCCATCATTTCAATGTACAAGCCCCGTTCTGGGCTTAAGTTCTTTCAATGTACAAGCCCCCTGTTCTGGGCTTAAGTTCTTTCAATGTTCAAGCCCCCTGTTCAGGGCTTAAGTTCTATCGATTTCAATGTCCTAGCCCCCTGCTCTGGGCTTCAGTTTTCACGTGGTTGTTCTCACGTTGTTGTTGTTAGTTATTATTGAATAAAAAACAAAATGAGATCTCACCAAAAAAACCCTGTCTTGTGTGTTTTCTATATGAGCATAATGCATGAAGGCTATAACAGACATGTGGGGATTCGGTGAAACTGGCTTTGAACACCGTGGAGAAAGTAGCCAATCAGCGGCCTAGGATAATCCGAAATTCACCCGCACACTTCCGGTGATGCCGCGCTTGCGTGCGGCCTACCTGCGCGCGCTGCGGCCGGGCCGGGGCGGGCCGGGCCGGGCCGGGTCGGGGAAAACCCGGATGTTGAAAATCCAGACCCTATGTCTAACGGAAAATTAGAACTCTTCTGGGTTCGGAGGTAGTTTTAGTGAAACCCGGAAGTGACGTCTGTGCGCTGAACCCACACCACCAAACCACAACCATGGACCCATAGTGGTGGGTCAAACACACCCCCACGCATCCCTAAAATGCCTGCTTTCTATACTACGACCAGACTGCACATGCGCAAACTCTTGAATACGAACGATCCATTAGTCCAGTTGGATGCTGCTTCACGAGAGCTTCAAAATTAGACCTCAGAACGACTCCATCGGATCCATAGTGACCCATGTCGGCGCAAAAATGTCTATTTCCGTAGGCTTGGTGTACTGCGCATGCGCAGAATGACATCAGTTTTACGTCACATCCATCCCGTCGGATGCTGCTTCACGAATGCTTCATATGGATACCTCACTCGACCCCATCAGACAATTAGGGGCCTACCTAGACCCCAAAACGTCTATTTCCATACCCTTTTTCTAACATTCCCTGTCTGCGCATGCGCAGAATGTTGAACACGAACGACCCACTAGCCCAGGCGGATGCTCCCTCACGAGAGCTTCAAAATAAGACCGCATACGACACCATAGGATCATTAGGGGCTCACCTAGACCTCAAAATGTCTATTTCCATACCCTTTTACCACAATTCCCTGTCTGCGCGTGCGCAGAATGTTGAACACGAACGACGCACTAGTCCAGGTGGATGCTCCCTCACGAATGCTTCACATTGATACCTCACTCGATCCAACCGGCCCATTCGTGGCCCACCCAGACCCCAAAACGTCTATTTCCATACCATTTTCCCACAATTCCCTGTCTGCGCATGCGCAGGATGTGGACCACGACCGAGACACTAGTCCAGGCGGATGCCCCCTCACATAGGCTTCACATTGATACCTCATACGACTCCATCGGACCATTAGGGGCTCCCCTAGATCCCAAAACGTCTATTCCATACACTTGGTACACCGCGCATGCGCAAAATGACCATATTCCAACCCCACATCCAGCCCATGGGATGCCCCCTCACATATGCTTCACATTGATACCTCACTCGACTCCATCGGACCACCAGTGACCCACCTAGACCCAAAAACGTCTATTTCCATACCATTGGTCTACCGCGCATGCGCAGAATGACAATATTTCAACCCCACACCCACCCCATCAGATGTCCCTTCACGAATGCTTCACATTGATACCTCATACGACCCAATCTGTACACTAGGGACCCCTCTCGCCCCTGAAGATTGCCGGAGAATGCCGGAGAATTTGGGACTACTTTCTGTCCGCGGAGGCAGACCGCATCACCACCAGACCGCATCACCGCGGAGGAATACACACGCCCGATTCACGCAGACCGGAAGTGACGTCATACATGACGTTACACTTGCGCAGAACACCGCCACAAAACCGCCACAAAATCTCATACCTGCGCACAACACTCCCGCGCACACCACTTTCTCGCGCATGCGCAGTGAGGAGCAAAGACGTCGAAATCATCTTTGGTTACTACTGAGATAGATATCTAGGCCACTCTTAAAGTGGCACAAAAACAGTTTCTGGAACTCTGTTCATTGATCTTCGTTCATTACAACCTGTACCGTTTAAATGGACATCCTGATGCTCCTTAGCGGTTATTTTCTGGAAGCTAAATTCTCCTCCTCCTCCACCTCGTCGCTTTTATTAAAGTTCACAAGGAAGGTGATTAGCTGGATTTCACCACCTCCCCCATATGTTGTGTATTTCTGTCCAATTGCGCATGCCTGGAGACCCCAAAAAATACAAACACGGTGTTTATACTGTAATCCAGTTACAAGAGTGAACGGATTTGAGACCAGTCGTCTCTAACAGACAGCACATTATTTAAGTATTTCCAAAGTAGGCCATCTTTGTGAGGTCATATCATTTTTCCAGGTCAAACAACAATCTCTGTTCAACTTGCATGGAAAAGGAAGTTCACTGTGGGCTCTACTGTCAAAATGAGCTGCTATCATAGCAGCTCATTTTGACAGTAGAGCCCACAGTGAACTTCCTTTTCCATGCAAGTTGACTATCATAGCAGCTCGTTTTGACAGTAGAGCCCACAGTGAACTTCCTTTTCCATGCAAGTTGAACAGAGATTGTTGTTTGACCTAGAAAAAACAAATGACCTCACAAAGATGCCCTACTTTGGAAATACTACTTGAATAATGTGCTGTCTGTTTAGAGAAGACTGTTATCTCAAATCCGTCCACTCTTATATCTGGATTACAGTAGACATCGTGTTTGTATTTTTGGGGGTCTCCAGGCATGCGCAATTGGACAGAAATACACAACATACGGGGGAGGTGGTGGTCGCTGGTAAAACGGCTCGTGTACAGCTAAACACCTTCCTTGTGAACATTGATAAAAGCGACAAGGTGAAGGACGAGGAGAATTCAGCTTCCAGAAAATAACCGCTAATTAAGAAGCATCAGGATGAACATTTATACGGTACAGGTTGTAATGAACGAAGATCAATGAACAGATTTCCAGAAACTGTTTTTGTGTCACTTTAAGAGTTGCCTAGATATCTATCTCCCTAGCATATTTTACGTTCCGCCCCCCCTCCCCCCCCCCTCCCAGGCTGCGATACACCCCAAATCGCCCAGGACAGATAGGGTTAAAGTGGCATAAAACGGATTTTTTGACGAATAGGACCAACAAATACAGTCGCATAAATTGACCATATCGGGCTATGGTCCATTTAGCGCTGGCTCGGAGGGTATGATTCCCCGATCTCGAACACGTAAACATGGATCATGAAGATAAATTTATTTGGAAGATATCTAGACTATTCTTAAAGTGGCACAGAACGGAATTTCTGGACGAATACCCCCAACAAATCCAGGCGATGTCAATTACCCATATTAAGTTCATATATCCCTGACCCGAAGGGTATTATAAGATAAGATAAGATAACTTTATTGACACTTCAGCACAGTCACAAGTGATTGGCAATATGGTCAGAGTACAACAGACACAAAAATGATTTGAACAATAGTGTCTATACATTTCGTCATATATCGAGCTCAATGAGCCAGCTTCAAGATTGTCGTAGTGTTTCACATAGTTTGAGATAGGAACATACAGCATACAAGATAGTCCTATTTGAACTTGCAAGCGTGAGCTTTAGTTTAACATTTCTGGTTAACTGACTGAAGTATGGATAAATATCTAACATTTTGTTTAGGAATGGTAACCGAGCAATAGTATAACATGGACATGTAAATAGGACATGGTATTCATCCTCTATAGCGTTACAAGTGCATTGTTTACAATATCTCCTCTCTTTGTCTATACCAGGATAACGTCCGGATTCGATTTCTAGCTTATGTGCACTTATTCTGTACTTACAAATAATACTTCGGTTTTCTTTTCCAGAGACTAAATCAATATAACTAGCTCGGTTAAATGCAGCTGTAATTGTGGAGAGTACATCAAGTTTAGATGATGAGTGTATAGATGATAATAATTCTTGCACAGTGATGTCTCTTATTCTACACATAACAGTTTTAATATCACTCTTTGTGGCGTGTAATTGATTATTATACAAATACCCAAAACCACAAGAATTCAATAACTTACAAACATATGCAGTCCAACTGCTACAGCCTATAGTATTGACATATACGTCATACACAAGAGAACCTGAATTGTCTAATATATGATACCAGAATTGTAAAAGGCGTTTCAGAACATCGAATTTGAGGGGAAGTCTACCCAGTTCTATTCTACATGCGTTATTGACACTTGTAGAATGTACACCAAGCAACTCCTTCATAAATTTCAAGTGTACATATTCAAATCCATCAGAATCATTGAAGGTATTTTTGCTTCCCCAGACTTCACATCCATATAGCACTATTGGCTTTACAAGAGAATCAAACATTTTTTCAAATAAATGACATTCTGTTTTACAATCTAATAATTGTTTCAGCTTAAGAAATGCTTTTAGTCCCTTGTTGCGCAAGTTTTCGATGGCATGACAGAAGTTACCATTGTTTTTTAATATAATACCAAGATAGGAGTACTGTTTTACTTCCTCCAAAATATTCCCCTGTATATGATAGGAGGCCTTTTTGGTGCGGTCATTGGAATTAAAAACCATAACTTTAGACTTGGAAATATTGATTTTCAATCCCCAAGTTTGGCAGAAAGCATCAAGTACATCAAGTTTACTTTGTAATCCTTCTGGGGTAGACGAACACAATACAATATCATCAGCAAAACATAGAATGTTAACTATAATTGAGTTAATGGATATGACCCCGGTGGTATCGTTTTGTATTTCAGTTATCAAATCATTAATAAATATGTTAAAAAGCAAAGGACTGAGGACGTCACCTTGTTTAACACCCTGGCATGAGGGAAATGGTTGAGATAAACCTTCTGGAAATTTTACAGACGAGGTGGTTTTCGAATACATGCTCAGTAGTATACAAAGGCTAAATTGGCGAAGTAGCGCCTCACTGCGCATGCGCAGAACCTTGTGTGACGTCATAAGTGTGCGCAGAAAAAAAAAATGGGGCGGTATTGGGGCGGTGTGCGCATGCGTGATGTGTGGGAGGTGGGTACAAGATGGCCGCCAGTGTCAGTCAGTGCAAGATGTGGGAGGTGGGTACAAGATGGCCGCCAGTGTCAGTCAGTGCAAGATGTGGGAGGTGGGTACAAGATGGCCGCCAGTGTCAGTCAGTGCAAGATGTGGGAGGTGGGTACAAGATGGCCGCCATGATGGGTACAAGATGGCCGCCATGTGGGAGGTGGGTACAAGATGGCCGCCATGTGGGAGGTGGGTACGAAGATGGCCGCCATGTGGGAGGTGGGTACAAGATGGCCGCCATGTGGGAGGTGGGTACAAGATGGCCGCCATGTGGGAGGTGGGTACAAGATGGCTGCCATGTGGGAGGTGGGTACAAGATGGCCGCCAGTGTCAGTCAGTGCAAGATGTGGGAGGTGGGTACAAGATGGCCGCCAGTGTCAGTCAGTGCAAGATGTGGGAGGTGGGTACAAGATGGCCGCCAGTGTCAGTCAGTGCAAGATGTGGGAGGTGGGTACAAGATGGCCGCCAAGTGTCAATGAGTACAACATATGCATGGCCGCCAAGGGTAAATGAGTGAGACACAACTCATGGATATTGACAACACATCAGATTTGTTCACAAATCATAGTAGGCCGCCATGTGGGAGGTGGGTACAAGATGGCCGCCAGGGTCAGTCAGTGCAAGATGTGGGAGGTGGGTACAAGATGGCCGCCAGTGTCAGTCAGTGCAAGATGTGGGAGGTGGGTACAAGATGGCCGCCAGTGTCAGTCAGTGCAAGATGTGGGAGGTGGGTACAAGATGGCCGCCAGTGTCAGTCAGTGCAAGATGTGGGAGGTGGGTACAAGATGGCCGCCATGTGGGAGGTGGGTACAAGATGGCCGCCAGTAGTAAAATGTATAAAAGGAGTTGATTTTTAGGGAAAGGGTGTATTCAATCTGACTTACCTGACCTGACCTGACTTGATCAGCCAGCCAGCCCGCCAGCCAGTCCTCCTGCCTGCCTAGCCGCTTGTAATAATACTTTTACACCGTAGCAGTTGCTCACCAGCCTGGATGGAGCCCATAGTCATGGCGTCATTATCATTATTTTTAGTCAGGCTTGCAAAGTACCGTGTTCGTCTGATTGAAGAGATGCGGAATGTGGGGGAATTATGTGATTTCCTTATGCAGAAGGAAAACATACTACTGGAACAGCGCGCCGAAGAAATCATGGCGGAGAAAACCACTTCAGCCCAAAACACAGCCCTCATCGATGATGTACCGCAGTTTACCTACTATGGATGTCTAGCCTTCATGGCGGGATTGAGGATGACGGGAAATGACGAACTAGCAGATCTACTTGAAGCCCACGATGACCACGTTATACAAGATAGTACTCAAGATGCTGATGTGTTAGTAATGGATACCACTACTAAACAGCGTACTACAGCTAGCAAACGTGCGTACACTACCCCAGAGGCGAGTACTACACCTGCCAAACGCGTTTCACGCTCCAAACGTCCCCGACTAACACCGTTAGTTATACCTGAGTCAGTAGTTGTACCCCAGCAAGTGCCTGTGAAACAAGAGGTAGAACTTCCTCTGTCTGTCCAGGAGATTAATAATCTGATCCAGCAAGCTTACCAGGCAGCCCACAGGGACATTTGGGAGCTCTCACCTTATTTGACAGTGAGTGTGAAAGACGCAGAATTGCATTTGAATGCGGCGGGCTTTGGCGACAAACCCGGTAAGCATATTGCCCTGAACTTAGCGAGCTGGCAAAAACTGCAGACCCTTGATTACGCCATCGATGCAGTTATTCGCGACGACGGGCGTGATGAAGCGAAATTTCATGTGGGTGACGACATTTATGTGAGCTGTGCTTATTACAACGATGAGCTGCTCGTTCATATTCGTAAATGGCGTATGCAGTTAGATACGCAACAGCTCGTACCTTGTCCTCAGGGTGTCACTTTCAAATTAACAGCCTGGCGGAAGTTACAGAGTCTCGCAAGTTCCATTGGTTCAGCTCTGGTCTACCAGGTGTCTCACTATATTTACCTCAAGTACATCGATACAGTCTTGCAGCTCATCAGACCTAAAATTCCACAGCACACTCCAGTACCTTCATACGCAATGATCACTGAAGCACTGGAGGCCGTGACGGAGACGGAAATTGCCCTGGGAGTTGAAGCGGCTTGCCTGTCCAAAATTCCACGTGAAGAAATTATAACATACATTTACGTGCACCAAGGACGGAAAGCTGGTGATGAATTCAAACAAGTCTTGATGGCGAATTATTGAGAACAAGTGTTGAACAGAACATTTATTACCATACACCTTCATTGAAGTGGTTTGAGAGCGTATAATTGTATTAAAACATTCAATATTCAGATATAATTGTATTAAATTCAATACCCTTGTGAATACGTTCATTCTATTTGTGTTAATAAAAAATAGTAGACGAAAATTACAAAAAAAAATGCTTAGTGTTCATTCTTTTGTTCCCTAGTTCCAATACGTGTATTTTCATACCTTTAGGCCGTCGCGCATGCGCAGAATCACCCTAATTCAACCTTCCACCCAGTCCATTAGATAGCCCTTCAACCTTATCAAAAGTATCACGTACCAATGAATATCTAGCAGAAAAAAAAATTTTGGCTATCCCCAGCTCCAAAAAGGCTATTTTTATACCCCTTCACTGCCGCGCATGCGCAGAAGGGTGATAGTTCAATCCCATACCCAGTGCATCAGATGCCCCTTCACCTAAGCTTCAATTTGATACCTCACTCGACCCCATTGGCCCATTAGGGGCTTCCCTAGATTGGCTGTTCCATCAACCTTCCCTCCTCCCGACCCCGCCCCCTTTTTCCCTGCCTTGTTTTCAATATTTAATTGTTAAAAAAACATATAAAATGAAAAAGATTTTTTTTTGCTCCATGAATCTTTTTTTCCTTGTTTTTAAAATAAAAAAAAATTTTGGCTGTTCCATCAACCTTCCCTCCCCCTTGTCCCCCCCTTCTAATTCCCCTTTTTCCGTTTTTTCAATATTTAATTGTTAAAAAATTGAAAAAATTGAATTTTTTTTCTTTGGGGATAACAATGATGGGGTCTGATGTTAATTTTTGTGCTTTTAGAAGTTTCCTCTTCCGGGGAAGATGGTTGGCCCTGAAAAGGGCCGTTAGTGTTACACCACCACACTTTTATGCACGGTAGATTTTCTTTATCCCTCCTACATGTTTCCGGCAAATTGGACATTTTATTTTCAGATGGTTCTCGCCGGCCTCAGTGCAATGGCACATGTCTCCTACACACGTCAGTGTCACCCAACAACCCGCACATAGGCATAAATGACCGCATGGCAAAACAGCAAATTCGCTTTCGTCATCTGTACATATGCTACAGCGTGATATTTTCTGCTCTTTATCCAGTTGTTCGTATTGTCTGTGAATCTCCTCGTCCATTTTAATCAGGTCTTCTTTCAGTCCATTAATCAAGTTGTTCAGGCGAGTTATCTCGGCTTCACACCCACAGCATTGTTGTGGCGGAGTTTCGGCGGTAGTTGAAATCATTGGAATTTCACCAGGCGTTGTCGTTGGCCCACGTCTACTATTTAACCATGGCAGTTCATCTTGTAGTTCCTCATCAGTTGAGTCATCATCATCAGGTTCTTGGATGGTTTCCATCGTGCTTATTTCTGCGTCATGTTCATCCCTTAGTCTTTCCAATTGTGCATTTTCTTCGACAGTTCGCCGGAGTTCTTCTAATTCTTCTGTACTGCGTGTTAAGATGGTTGTTTCGTTTTCCAATTCCCTTTGAAAACTGGTGGTTACCATCATTCCATCATTTTCCTGAACGCTAACCAGCTCTCTGTGTTCTGTAGCGGCATTTCTCGG
>JAVTVY010033998.1:0-14567 GCA_036873755.1 Hanleya hanleyi
AGATGCATTATATTGGTATTCAAATATGTGATGACCAGCTATTCCCACGGTTAGAGACTATTAATGTTATCCACGCCTTATTTTACCTCGTAAAATAATAATGTAGTTTCGGTCACAATGGCTGATGAATGGCAAACGTATTGGAAACATTAACAGAACACGGAAGTTATGACGAATCAGACTGATTCTTAAGTATTTATTTTAACTGACGCGCCAAACCTCATCGATTCGTAGAGCGCCTTGTCCATTAACTTAACAGTAATGAGAAAGAAATTTTGTTTTCCAAAGATTTTCTCTGTAAAATGTTGAAGGTGTCGTGCCCTGACGTTTATGTAGTTAGACCGCGGTTCGCAGTTCGCAGTTCATTATTCGAGGAGATCAGCAATTATTTCCCGAGATATTGAAATCTGTATTTTTTTTATTATGAGTACTTTGAACTCCAAACTTAGCATAGCAAGAGAGAATGTCATGCTCTATATCTTTGCTTATTCATATCCCAAAATCTGACGCCGGGGCGGGGGGGGGAGGGGGGGGGCTGGCTGCTAGTCTAGGGGCGCTGTTGTGAGTCGCTGAATGACTGGTCCCGAATGACGAACTGCGAACCGCGGTCTAACTTTATGAACGTCGTGCCCTGATGTTTAAATACATCATGAAGGAATGACATTGACCCTCTACAATAATGCCCTATTTGCTCCATTTGTATTATAAAATTGAGATATTTAGTCCGTTCAATCCCATATTAAATTCGGGCAGAACAGCTTATCGGTGTTTGTTTTTGGAATGGATTTATACAAATTCTCTAGAGCTTAGCAAAGTTTCCGTGTTCTGGCGTTGAAGTATTACAACTGGCTTATTTGTTCTATAACATTGAACACTCTGGTGAGGAATCTGCATGAGCAGTTAAAATTTGAAAAAGTCTATCATACAAGCGTCTAGTTGGTCGTTCAGTATTCAGTCATCTCCCATTAAATAGGTTAGTTTCCTGCAAGAGAGAGCGGTCAACAGTTTTCAATAATGCCGACAAGACATGATGTTCCAAGAATATCAAATCCGTATCGGTGATCAGTATTCTTAATCCATATGGTTTTCCTTGTAAAGTCGTTATCTAGAGACTGATGTATCTCTGTCATGCTTTGAATGTGTGTGTTCATATGAACGGTAGGTACTGGGTTCAATCCCAGGCCGGATCGTACCAAAGACTTGAAAAATGGAATTTGTTGCTTCCTCGCTTACGCTCAGGATTAAGAGGATAGAACAAGGACTGGTTCGCTCGGTGCCAGTATTATGTGACTGAGTGGGGTTTCATGTCTGCCTAAGGCATGATATTTCAGTAGGACAGCACTTTAAAAGGGCAGCATTAGATCTGCTCTGTTGCAAGGAGGTACCCCCGTTCCTCCCCTCCCTTTCCCTACCCCGTCGTGATATAGATGAAAAGGTGTTGAAAGCGACGTTAAACCTTATTCACTCGCTCGCTTATATGAACACCATGAGGATTTTGAAGTACATGGGTTCTTTCGGCCCCTAGCCCCGGATTAAACGGCCTTTGTCAGTGTATGCTACAGCCCATTCCTTTGTTAATAGGATTTACTGCCGCGCTGTGTGGCCCGTGCCAGCCAGACGAATCGCGCGCAACTCGTTTGTCATTGTTGAATATGAATAATATTCTGTTCTACCCGCCTTGATATTTAATTTAACTCTCTCTGTACCGCATCGGTAAAATTTTGTTATCAAAACAAATTTTACCGATTGCCTGCCATTGGCAAAGAAAAACTGGGAATTGATGTACAAATCTTTCATCATGTTACACCCTGTTGGAAAGCTTGAAGAAGAGTTTTGAAACAGCGTAGAGAATGATAAGCATATCCTCCTTTCATTCATGTTCATAACAATGTTGTTACAAGTTTGGAATTGTCAAAAGTACCGATATGGTGGGAGTTAAAAAATGTATACAACAACACTGAAGTCATTCGATTGTTCTTGGACTGCTGCCTTTCCATATCGAACATCACTTACATTGGCGTAAAACTCCAAGATATCACACGTCACAGGAGTTTGTTGCAAACAAATCGGTCACACTTTCCAGAAAGGTTTCCAACTGATTCAAGTCAATGGAGTGGACATCAATGGAGCGTAAATACACCACCTCTCACCAATGTTCCATGGACTTGGAATCTGAGGACCTTCGATGATGGATTAAGGTTTGAACATAATGGATTTGAAGGAAACCCACCAACGCTTCGATTTCTACCTTAAATAATTGTTCCCATGCAAACGTTGAAAAAAGGTTATCTTGAATGCATCTCAGAAACGTGCCCTATTGGCACTGGTTGTGAGAAAAAGATTAGATTATCCATGGAAATCCACACATTGAATCAACCTATTCATTTTGCAGCTCTTTCGTGTTTGCAATTGAATATACATCTTCATCGCACAAGAAGTCGAGCTTAAACACTCATACCACATTAGATACAAAAATCTGACCTCAAGTACAATGTTAAACATCATGAAACCACCAACAAACGAGGCGATGATGTAGGAATGTCGCAAGACGTTGACGGCGGCGATGCTGGGTTACAGGGTCATGGCGTTTTCAGCTGTTCGAGATACGTTTTGTTAGATAAAATTTGAGAGTCACACTTCGTCAGCCCCCTAACTTCCCCGATTCAAGCTCAAAAGAACACATAAAGGGGCAGCACGGCCGTTTAGGTTTCTTATAGAGCAATTGGAAGCTGCTTGTTTGGCAAACTGGGATAATTTCTTGATCGATGGGTTTTACGACAACAAGTAAGTTTCGAGCCAGAAATACAGCATGTCAATGAAGACTAAATGGCTACAATATGGTAGCAAACAGTTGTTAAATTCGAAATAATTATCACCGTTTCTTTCTTCGAGGAATTTTTTATTGTTCGCATTGACGTTCTCATAAATTTGTGTGGTTTAATTCTGAACCATCTTAATATGGAATTGAAATGCCTATGCAGGTAGATTAGCCTCACCCCCCCCCCCCTCCATAACGAAGCAATTTGCAAACGATATCTCTTTTAAGAGAGAAATATTAATTTTGCCGTTAGCGGGAATCTAACCCACGGTTTCACGGTTCGAATGATTCATGGGTCCAATTCATGTCTCGAGGGCTGAATTATTCTTTCTTTCTCGAAAATTATTTCTTGCAGGATGATGTACTAGTATGAAAAAATTGGTGCTTTCGAAAGGGGTGTATTTTGCTTGAAGAAGCACTAACAGAATATTGGATATTTCTCGTACAGTTTTTGAAAACGTCTTCTTCCTGATTCCCATTAACCAGTATATCATCAAATATGGACAGCACACGAATATTTACCAATTAAAGCACAAGTTATACAGTGAACAAACTTGATAAGAATACTATGAAATATATGACTTGGATATAAAGCATGGAGTTAAATAGTCTATTTTAGTATTATTCTTTTCCGGATCCAGAATTTTGCATACAACGACGAGCTTTATCGTAAATAAATAAACTATTTTAGTATTGTTTCTTCACTAGATCCAGATTTCTGCATACAACGACGAGCTGTATGGTAACTATTCTCAAGCCGAAATGTCAGCACATGGTCTGGTTAACGTGGCAGTCTTTGCTGAGGTGAGCAGTGTACGTATGCATATTCTTCTACAGACAAATATCCAGATTTAATAAGTCCAGTGTGTCATTTGAGGTACCCCAACGATCAACTACAATGGCACGATTCTGATACACACATTCAGCATCATATCCAATAATAATCCTTGGGTCATTTGGGTTGTCTATATGTACAATTCTTGTGACAAACGCCATTACACGCTTAAAACTAAAGTGTTGAAACTTACTCGTAGAGTGTTGAAATAACCCTTTAAGTGTGTTCACAGGGACAACACTTAAAGAGCCGTCCCTGTGGACACACTTAAAGGGTTATTTCAACACTTTACGAGTAAGTTTCAACACTTTAGTTTTAAGCGTGTATGTATTCCCACTACCATTCCATCCTATCGGTTGAAGCAAAGCCACAATTATTAACCTGCGCAACCAATATTTTTCGCATTCCTAGAATATTTTCTGGGACGACTAGTATCTGTTATTTAATACTTTCTGTGCCCATATCTCCTTCACCGTCGGGGGCTTTAATACCGCTGCAAGTTTAGTTTAAACACATTTTTATCTTCTAAAATAGTGAAAGGATTGAGTCACAATAAGTGTCTACAACGAAGCGTGTAGAAAAAAATTAAATCAATTAAATCAAGTTGTCATCCATTTAATATAGCCTAGCGTTCGTTTAATATGTTTCCTCTGTTACTCAAATATGTTTTATCATCTCAGTTTTCCGCTGAGCCAAGATTGGTATTGATTTGAGAACGTAACCCCAGGGAATAACATATTTTGTTTTGCTAAAATCCACAATAGAACATTGTCTATTACATCAGAACAACAGAAAGCATTATCTGGACGAAAATGATGGGTCCCAAACGTAGAATGTTGATTTAGCATTCTTACTCCTTAGTTTCAATCAAATCCATGTTGATCCAAGAAGGCCTAAACGCGTTACTATTTCATCCAATTGGAACACAAATTTGCGTAACTCCATTGCAAATATATGAATGTTGTTCTCGCACTATTTAAATACAAATTCACTGGTCCATGTGCCGATATGACACGATAGAATGTGTAAGAATACACGATCCGATGTCACTTATTGTAACTTTTAATATCTAATCTTTCAAGAGTTTGCATGCGAGGAACTAAAATTTCATTACAACGAATTTATATTTATCAATAATTCAGTACAAGTTTTGTTTTATCACGGCGCCGCGCCTGGTATCTCGGTTCATGTGTTTCATGATTGCGACGCATATAAGCCAATCGATATGATCTCAGATTAATATGCCACCCAAGCAATATGACGAGTGATCCGAAGAGTGCATTAGCCGGGAAATCCTCTGACTCCTATTAAATTATACCAAGGATGGAACTAAAGAAATATTTTTTCTCACTTTATAGTTTTTTGTCCATCAGGAAACCTCAGATCTGCTCTAAAATGTTCAAGGGAAATACAGCTTTTCTCAACAACAGGATGAGATTTTGCTGAAATGCATCTATGTCGCTCCTTGACGATTCCTCATTATTAATTCCCTTTCTCTTCATCAACTAACTTATGCTACATCTGATACTACGTCAATCATTTTTTTATGGTCAGCTATCATGGAACACACACCCGACACACATTTAAATTGGTCTAGGTCTTGATAAACTTAATTGACGCCGCCCGATGGTCAACCTGATACGCTTGTTCAACGCCGAACACCGTCTCTTCTCACCTCACCAAGTGACACTTTTAATTGTCACCTCGTGGTTGATGTGTCACACTTCCAACATATCATACAATGGAACTTGATAACTGTGGACCTGTAGCATTTTCAGTGGTTCACGAGTGGCCTGTGCACGAATGGAACTTGTAAATGGTCCATTTGTGGTACATGCTGAAGATTTTTAACGTAATGGAACTTTGCAAGGATCAACAGATGGTACTCCCTATTAAAGTACCAAACAGATTAGGCTCCCTGAGGATCCATTGTGATCAGAGTCTGTAGAGCCTAATTTTCAAAATTCGAAATTCATTTTTTTGTAGTTTTGGTTAGGTTTTTGTTAGGGTTAGGGTTTTGTTAGGATGTGTTTGTTTAGGTCATCGTCGCCGTGTGACCAATAAGGTTAGGTGCGACGTTAAACTTCAAACAACCAACCAACCAACCAACCAATCCCTAGAGGTTCAACGTATACACCATATATATGTGTGGTAATTCATGGGCATCTATCACGGTACATCGTTATCATTATACGCATTACGGTAATTCCCCTAATAATTCCATCACCGGAAGTGCAGCAAAAATGGCTTATATCTGGAAATATTCTAGATGGCACCAGGCATCAGTACACAATTAATTCTGTTACTTGTTATGTATTAGCGTTAAAAATCGGCAAAAATCCAGAAAATTCACAATGCATAAATCCACCTGGCATGTCAATATTTACCTCGTGGGACATTACCAGTGGAAGTCTTGACAGATGTTGACCATGGAAATTTCAAATTACCGCCACTGACAGCTGATTGGTGCTACAGAATGTCATTCGATTTGTAAACAGGGAGCCTTCTCACCCTTCACTGATCATGTCTTCATCCACCATGCTTTTTTCAAAGTGGCCCAAATCAACACCAGGAAGTACAGTTTGAAGACTCATCTGCAAGTTGAAATATCAAGTGTATCAGAAATGATGAAAAATCGCAGCTCATAAAATCCATAAAGATCTGCTCTCAAATTTCTAAACAATGTAGATCGTGGGCACCGACCCGGAAGTGATTAATTGTGTACTGATGCCTGTCAGGAATGGAACCATTGTTAAAATAAGGAATGCTCTCATCTGAACAAACCATACCCATCCCCAAACATTCTTGAGAAGGCACAGATAAAACTATGCACAGATAGAGATTTTACAGCCTATATACCAAGGGTACCCCCTTTATAATTTCCCTCAGTTTGCCCCATATGACTTAAGACTGAGGTACAAGTAAAAAGTACAATATCTCACTAACCTGTACATATTTTTCCATCTGGTAAAAAGCACCAAGTCGACAATCCTTCTGCCTATAAAAAGAAGTATAAAGCATTAACTAGATATGTTAAACACTATTTTTAATTATTTTTTTATTATTTTAATTCATTTTTTTATGAAATTATTCAAATTAAAGTTTAAAAATAAAGAAAACTTAAATTCAAAATGTGTCAAAACATAATTTGTTTTCAACCTGCTCATTTAGGCTACATTTGGTAAAAATTTCCTTCATGGCAGTGGTTAACTTCTCCATGTAATCAGTGGGTCATCCCAGTAATCTATCAAATGGGATTTAAATTTGATGTTGATACAAAGATCAAAGACATGTTTAATCCTGTAATAAGTGACAGCAAGATACACAAATGTGTACACAACACATACCAAAATATAACACAGAGGTGTTTATGGTATACACAACTCCCATATAGAGAATATATGTCAGTTCAATTGGATGGATCTACATCTCAACAAGATCTTGCTGGCAGTAATTAGAAAGATGCACATATTACTTGTAAACAGTTATTTTTACTGAGAAAACTTCTAAATAACATTGAGGAATATATTCTGTGTCAGATTTCAAGTCCATGAATGCAATGTCTGCAAACAGGCAACACTTGTCAAAACACAACATAGAAGAAAAAAAGGAATAAAATTCAATGACAACATATCTGATGGTCATTTGCTGATCTCTGCTACATTAACAACCGTGAAAGATGAGTACAGCTGGAAGTTGCCTAACTTAAACTGTTAACTGTTTGGTGAAAGATTAAAGTGGCAACTTACAGTGAGAAAGGCCTATCTTCCAACAGAGTTGGAGGCATACCTCTGAGTCACACTGTGCGAAATTCCCAGAGTTGATGTGTGTGTGTGGGGGGGGGGGGAGAGGGTTGCATGGAGCTTGCTAATATTTGGTGCCTGTAATCCATGTTTCTTGCTACCTACAAGATCTCTGATATGAATATGAAAGAGAATTACATACTTATAGTCCTGGAGATAGTGGAAATGGAATGAAGAGAAAGTATTTGCTATGATGGAAATGTGACTGACAATAAACACACAACAATGAGAAACCCTCAACAGTCAGATTAACTGTTGACTCAGTTAATCAGATTTTATTTGTCTCATTAAAGTTACAAATGCAAAAGGCATTTTGGAAATTATTTGTGTGTGGAACAAACATCTGAGTTTTTACAGGTGATATAATTAGTATTAATTTCATGCGGTTTTAGACTGATATAAAGTGAATTAATGCATAAATGATTTGAAGCATTGAAGATTTGAACTGAGGTCGCGATTTTGAAAAAAGCATGTAATTGTATCTATGTGAATTTCCTTTCTTCCATTTACATTTTATTGTATCTTGAAAGTTCATTTGCTCATAATTACCAGCTGTGTTAAATGAACCTCGTCATATTTGGCATTGACTATTTGGCCCTAGTACTGACAAATCAGTCATTTTTTGCCTATATTTGCTCCAAAAGGTCTCAATTTTGTCGCAGAAATGGCATAGCAATACAAGAGATGTTACCCAGCATTATCAGTATGATATTTATTTCAACCACATTTAGCAAGAAATTTTTTTTTTTAATAATTAAAAAAATTATTAAAATTAATTAAAATTTTTATTTTATTTTATTAATAATTTAATAACATAAATTTGAAACAACCCTAATATTTGAACTTAGTTCAGGAGTCATCATGGAAAAAATTGGGCTGATCCAGTAAAAACTGTAGCCACAGTGACGATTTAAAGTTCTCTGGTCAAATGTGAAAATGTCGTGTGATAGGCATCAGTACACAATTAATTCTGTTACTTGTTATGTATTAGCGTTAAAAATCGGCAAAAATCCAGAAAATTCACAATGCATAAATCCATCTGGCATGTCAATATTTACCTCGTGGGACATTACCAGTGGAAGTCTTGACAGATGTTGACCATGGAAATTTCAAATTACCGCCACTGACAGCTGATTGGTGCTACAGAATGTCATTCGATTTGTAAACAGGGAGCCTTCTCACCCTTCACTGATCATGTCTTCATCCACCATGCTTTTTCAAAGTGGCCCAAATCAACACCAGGAAGTACAGTTTGAAGACTCATCTGCAAGTTGAAATATCAAGTGTATCAGAAATGATGAAAAATCGCAGCTCATAAAATCCATAAAGATCTGCTCTCAAATTTCTAAACAATGTAGATCGTGGGCACCGACCCGGAAGTGATTAATTGTGTACTGATGCCACCAGCTACAAAGTGTTCCATTTTGTCATTATATGACTTTTCTCCAATTTGAATGAAGGTGTTTATGTTAGTTTTCTCTGTGTTTGAATAACACATTGAAAAGTGAACTTCTTTTGATTGAATTATTAGGGGAATTACCATATCGGATCATGTGCCTATCATGACAGTATAGCAGAGAATTTGTTACGCTGATAAACAGCTTGTATCACTGACGTCCCTACTCTCCTTGTTCCCCCCGCTGATTCACATCGCCAAGTTCGCGCCTCTTGGCCGTAAGGGGGCGCTCTGCACAGGCCAACGACCAATGACCAATGAATATCACTCTTACGGAAGAGTCTTGGCAATATGAGTTGTCTCCCTTTTCAAACGTTCATATGTCGTTAACGGCAAAACTAACAATAAACGGACGGCAAAACAGCTCTAATTACGTTAATTACTGAGTTAAGAGTGAACAGATTTTTGGATAACTTCCTCCATTGTTTAGTAAGGTTCGTCAACTGATTGCAGACATTTGTTCACTGATACCTTCAAATAACTAACAAATAAATCCCTGTAAATGTTGTTAATATCCAACTGATAAGACCACGCTTTATCGTCATGATGCGGTTAGAGGGCGTGTCGCTGTCAAAATATTGGCATGGCTTCCACATTGCGTGAGAGTAGTGATCTCACTATCATGAAGGCATGACGTAATTTCGATCACGTGAGGTAGTTAGCCAATCGTGGTAAGTATGAGGAATCTGGTTATCTCCGGGCTATTACAGCACGATGATTGGGTAACCAGATAAAGCGCCCCCTTGCGGCCAAGAGGCGCGAACTTGGCGATGTGAATCAGCGGGGGGAACAAGGAGAGTAGGGACGTCAGTGATACAAGCTGAATAGTATGAGCGTAAGAACTTGTCTTCTGTGTAAGGTTACCATAACGGTACTACATCGTCAAGTGACAGTCCGTCCCGTTACTGTTAGAGTAACGTTATGAAACAGATGTGTTCGGCATTATATGTCACAGTGATGTTTTCACTAACGAGGTGTGCAGTATCTATATTTGCCATTTATCTGGTATATTGTCAAATAATTGTCGTTTATCTGTTGTGTTTCAGATTGGTAATATGTCAAATAAGTTTTTCGAAGCTATTAAAAAGCCGTTAGAAAAAGTTCGTTTTAAAGGTAAGTCTTAATATGTTACTCTACGGTATGAAAGGGTTAGTTAACTGCGTAAGAAATGCGGTCGTCTTCCTCGCAGTAGACTGAAGGTGAAAATGAACTGTTTTATTTGTTCTCCTACACGTAATTTGTGGGGTGGGGCTTGGAAATGCTGTTTGTCTCATGTGTTGTGATTGCAACACTCCAATAACGAACTGGGCTTCTACGTTTTCTAGGAAATAACATTGCGCTATTTTCAAAGATCAAATATCGAAATCTGGCGAACAGTAGACTTGTGCTTGTGCGCGTACACAATATTTCCATAAAATGAGCTAGAGTCTTTATCTTTGGTGAAATGCCATCCTATACAAACCACTGAGGAGCTATAGTCGAATGGGTTCCTGATATTGGGGAATACCAGTCTTGTGCTTGTTAACACAATATCTTAGGATCAAATTAGGTGGACATCTCAATATTTTCCATAACACTAAGTTGCTCTCCGGTTAACCTTACTTCGGGATGACCTTGACCTACTTTTAAGTTTACAGAGAACATAAAGTGGTCAACAACAGTCATAGAAATAATATCTCGACAGTAAATTTAACTGGTGTATCAATCATTGAAAATATGCTACTTTATGATGGCTTCCAGGAAGTTCACTTCGGAAGTACAATGTACCTCGAAATTGTGATGGACAGCAGTTATATCGTTCAGATCACAATAGTTTGAGAACAACTTGACCTAGCATCAGAGGAAACAACATACGACAAACAGTAGTCATGTGCTTCTGAACGCAATGTCTTGAAGAAAGGTGTAGCTAGTGTCTCCATTTTGACGCAAATTATGCCAAGTTATGGGTACGTCTTGGTAGAGTCCAGGAATAACCTTGATGTATTTTGAAAAATATTCTCATTTTAATGAAGACAATTTGTTGAGAACAAATTGAGCTGACATGTCAGTATTTGTCACAATACTACCTAATGGAGCATTTATATCAAGTTAATTTTGGGATGACATTGACCTGTTTTCAAATATCATAGGCAAACATTGTGAATATTGATAATATATGCTTTCTGAAAACTAATTCAGCTACATCCTACATTGTCGAGTGAATAGAAGTGAATATACGTATGTGCTTTCAGACCGGCTGCCATTCGAATGACCTAACAGCAACTTGGCATGTTTTGGAAATATTTGGTTGTCCAAATATGAAGGAACTTCTGGGCTATCTATAGTTTACATTCAATTCCAGTCAAGCTGTATATAGGAATATAGGAGCGTATAGAGGAATCATGCCTTGTCCAACAAATCAGTTGGTCAATGATATGGATATCAAAAATATCTTCTCAATATCATTGAGGAGGGTAGACTACTTCTGCCTTGCAAATACCTGACTTGTGGTAACTATCATGTTTACTTCAGACGTGCATGGAAAGCTTCATGGAAAACTTTCTTGTGCAAAATGAACCGAATAATTTAAAATTGACCACTCAATAGTCGCTGTGACCGCCTGGATACTGATGGTGGTCAGATGACTCGGTGATCATCTGTTATTTACTAGCCTACGAGTCACAGAATAGAAAAATCGAAGTACTGATTTCCGGTTTGTGCAAGATTAGGGCAAAAATCATTTTCCCGTGAACCAGATGTTTAATGTTAAACAGGGATTAGATGCCAAAGCGATTGTCTGTTTATCTCCCACGGTTCGTATGGTGTGATCTTCTGAAGATATCTCAGTGTTTGTGCATATTCATTATCATCTCCGTCCTTGAACTCGACATTCAACTAACGAATCGTGCTTACTTGGTCAATGGTATTTTGGTAAAGCCGTACCAAACCACCCCAAACACTCAATTGGAAGTTGGAGAAAGTAAGATATGCAACTGCTTAAAAGCAGACATTCCGCAATCTCCGAAAATGGTTGGAAAAGTTTTAACATTCAGATTATAGATTCGGGTTATTCGTCTTCCAGGAAAGCATATTTGTGACTGAGGGAAGCTTCTTCACAAAAAAACTCTCTAGATGCTGGAGGTTGGTCTGCCCTTTGTTCGTAATCATCCCGTATCAACGTTGAACGGTTTTGTAGTTTTTCGTAAAACAATCTATAAATATTTGGTTAATCATTGACAATTATTCATCAGAGACACATGTATTTCCATTGGACATGTATAGGTGGGATGGATTTGAGTTCTGGGTTTGAGATATTCATTCAGTTAAATATATCTCCATGCTTAAAGCCACTGTGTGGAGAGGTTTCACTTGCCATTTTCTTTCATTCCTATTTAGATTGTAATACTCTCGAGGCAACATTAGGCCAGTTGAACCTTGCCAGACACTGCAATGATACCAAAGGGAAGATAAAATATATAGAATCGGAGCTCACTAATTGGCTTTGTCTGAGGTCAATGAATATTTGATAAGAGGTGTGAGGGAGAGTAGAGGGTAATGCGTAGAAATTATTTTATACAATGTCTCAAGAGGTGTAGCGACAACTGGGAGCATTATATATACATCTCGAAATGAGATAAAACCTTTGCGATTATTCTAGAAGGTGCCATGAGTTGCAAGAAACCAGTGTCGCGGCCACCAGTTCGTCCTTATTACATCGGATGGCTTAATCAAAAGAAGGCACGTTACAAATTGCTCTGGAGTAATTTAAGTAAAATGATTGCATGTAGTCTTATATATATTATTCAAGAAATGTGCCAATATTTATGTTTCACACAATATGCAGAAACCTTTGGGAATTGTAATAGTGATTCTATACATATACTTCAAGGGCAAGTAACAGATAAACGCCGATTGTAGTCCAACCTTTGGGAATTCCTATGACTTCAATGGCTATCCCCACATTTATTTCTTTTAGCAAACAAATCGTCCCTCCGACTTAAATGTACATTACTTGTCTTATACACATCCATCTATCTGGCCCTGGGAGATTTGCTTGTGACTATGTGACTCTTGAATGCCAGTTCTTCGGGTAACACTTTCTGGGAAAAGCACGCAAACCAATGCTGTTAATTATGATCCGTGGACGTCCTCAGTGCCAGGAAGCTGATCGCCAGCATTTGGTGCAGGAGACCTCTCTTGGGTGTCAAATTAGATCTTCTGGCGTAAATTGCACGAAGAAATTTGTCGTTTGACTCTTGCCGTGCTCGTAGAAAAGAATGAAACAAATCTACAACTCGGCTTTATCTGAGTCGAGGTATTTTATCCTATTCGTGTGAACAGATGGTTTTGACAATTTGGATTATTTTGCCTAAGCGACATCGCCTTTAACGCCCATTATGACCACACTAGTGCTGCTGCTAGATGTTCATAGAAATAACATTAAAATAGCACAAACTCAGTTTTGCAAACAAGTGTATAGCTCTGACATCTTGGGTGCTGATGGAAGAACGACGGCATAAAGAAAACTGAAAACATTTCAATTACAAGAAAAGTTCAGTTGTGCGTGGATAATCTATTTTTATGTACTAAAAGTACATGTTTATTGTTAAAGAACTAGGCAAGATTCGAATATGGCTAAATTTGTTGCCATCACAACCGTCTGAATTTAATAGAAATATCATGGAAATAGATGGAAAGTTTTGAAAAATACGTGTTTGTGCATTAGAAACAGAACGAAATCTGTGACTACCATTTTGTTTTTATTAATCATGATGCTTCTTTATTTGTGTGCATTTATGTGCATGTCTGTAAGATAAAAACACACAACATTTTCATGGTTAGGTTTCTCCATTTCCCTATCGTTCTCTGTTAATCCGAGAGGAGAGGTCCCCAAATTGTGCTGACGAGCATCCAAAGCATAAGGTAATATGATGAAGAAAGAATGTGTCAGTTTCCACTTATGGGCTTCATACACGTCACTCTGTTCAAGAAGGAAGCGCTTTTATTTTAAAAAATCACTACCAATATGTCTACAGTGGGACCGATGACGATCCTGTTGTCGATTTATGGGGATAACCGGATGCGCTGATTGCCACATGACGTCCACTGTCGGTTTATGATACATTCGGTGATATTCACTAATCCCAGCGCACATGCCAGTTTTTGAACTCCAGTTTCTGAATATTTTGACACTGGTGTCCGAAAATTCGAAAAATTTACTCGTTTCATGGGGCAATATGGAAGTTTTCTAACACCTGAAACTGGATTTAAATATTCCGCTTGTTTAATGTTTGGAAACGAAAACTCGGTGTTCAAAAACTCTCACATGCAGGCAAACAGGGTATTTGGATCCGATCGCCAGCTACATCAACCAATCAGCGTCGGATTAGAGATCACATGAACAATCAATATGGCACGATCATATCATGTGACACTGCCGGTCAGCGAGGAGTGGCAAAAGAACAGCATCCAAAGACGCTCGCTGTTGTCAGAATATCCAAAAACTGGTGTTAAAAAACTCCCGTGTTCACTGGACTTAACAGTATGAAGCAAAACCTTTCAAAGTTTAGAATAACTCCTGGTTTTGGTAGTTCTTCATTTCTACAAAATAACCTTCAATCCATCCGTTTTATCGATAAGATTACCAAAAACGGAGACATTGGCTGCTCTGTGAGC
>JAVTVY010033999.1:0-13710 GCA_036873755.1 Hanleya hanleyi
AGTCCTACATACAAATATGTGGATAGGTCATTTTCCCTTCGAATCCAAAGATGTGGGTTGCCAGTTCGAGGATTCATGACTCGTATAAAGTCAGTAAAGAATGCTCCAAACTGTGGTCTCAAAACCAGTTGGCCCATTAGATATCATTGTGCAAGGATGTCGCCAGTTAAGTTCACTCTGGAGGTGGTTCCATTGCTCCAACTTAACAAACTAAGATCACTCTTCATATCCAATTATTTTTTTGATGACACTTTCTTGGTAAAGCCCAAATACAAGTGCTGGATGGGTCCGTCCCGTGCGAATCTCGGACCCGCGCCCTCAGAGTTTGGTACCAAATCGCCAGCAGTAAATGCAAGCGGTCTAGACAACTCGTTTACCTCAGCTTCCACTTAAGATGAATTTCGGAGATCGGAGTCTAGATTACGAACATTTACTACCCCTCTGATAGACATATTATGGCACAGCGCCTAAAGCCGATATTACATATATATACTAATGCCATTTAGAAAGTAGGTAACTTTTATATCCAGTTATTCTTATGATGACACTTACTTGGTAAAGCACCAGGCTTTAGGAGCTGTGCTATTATATGTCTATCAGAGGTGTAATATATGTACGTAATCCAGACTCCGATCTCCGAAATTCCTCTTGAGTGGAAGCTGAGGCGGCCGAGTGGTCTAGACCACTTGCATTTTTTGCTGGCGATTTGGTGCCAAACTCTGAGGGCGTGAGTTCGATTTTCGCACGGGACTGACCCATCCAGCACTAGTTTTTGTGCTTTACCAAGAATGTGTCATCCTAAAAATAATTGGATATAAATGTTACCTACTTTCTAAATGCCATTAGTATATATATAACATCGGCTTTAGGGGCTGTGCCATTGTTCAGTCTATCGGAGGGGTAGTGAATGTACGTAATCAGGACTCCGATCTCCGAACTTTCTCTTTTGTAAAAGCTGAGGTGGCCGAACGGTCTAGAGAGCTTGCATTCACTGCTAGCGATTTGGTGCCAAACTCTGAGGGCGCGGGTTCGAGTCTCGCACGGGACTGACCCATCCAGCACTAATATTTGTGCTTTAACAAGAAAGTGTCATCCTAAAAATAATTGGATATAAATGTTACCTATTTTCTAAATTTAGGGAGTAGAGTAGAGGACGTTCACTTCCATAGCGCTCCTCCTCCCCATGAAAATTATAATAGAACAGAGTTCCCTGGTCTGGCCATATGAGAATTTTCACTCCCTTTTAGTAGCAAATATTTAAAGTACCATGCTTCCAGACACTTCCATTGGTTCAAACGGCCATATGTGGATTTGTGCCCAGTTGAGCTATGCGAGTTAACCTTCGTCAGTCTCTGTTTCGCGCATTTTATCAGGTGTTTGAAAATAGGGTTATTTTATATGAATATGTGACAAAAATCCGAATGGTTAATCCCATCTTAATCCCACGGGGAACACGGGTGAGAAATATTATCGAGATCGATTGTCAAGATTTTTTCAGTAAGAGTACGAACTATGGTCCATATTGGGCCATTTTTTCGACTTTTGAGAAAATATGGAATACATTCCGAGGGAAGAGAATTGGTTTCGGGTTAAGCGCGCATAGCTACCTCGTATCTTGAAATAATTATATGAGTATTCCTTTCAAGATAATAGATACTTTTAGAGGAGTGTTTTGGAGGATTTGGGAACTATTGCATACGGAATGACTGTAGCCATGCAGGTTCTATTTCTAACAACAAGGGGTTAACTGTAGACTGTGTCCTAATGTTCTGCTTTCAAACTTTAAAGTTGGCGAAATGAGACAGGTAGTGGTGTGAAAAAATATACCACAATAACTGAATTATCTTAACCCTATCTGGTCTGGGCTTTTTTGGACCTGTTCAGCTCTGGCAGGGGGGGGGGGGGGCATTTTGCTCTCTCCCCACCTAATTATTTTTCTTATCCCTTGAGCTAGAGGGCTAAAACTTACCACAATATGCCCTTTGGTCAGGCTCTACCAGAAAATGTAAAACCCAAGATGGCTGCTTTAATGACGTCACAGTTTTCAGTATCCTAAATACTTGTAATTTTAAACATTGCTCTCAAGTCATGTACAACAAATATATAATAAGAAATCTTTCAAACTTCTTGGCTTCATAAAGAGAACATTCTTGCTGTAAAGAGCTCAATTTCCCCATATAAAGGTGGCGTGAAAAGTTACCGTCGTATTAACAAGAAAAGCACCGAAGCCACGAATGGCAGCATCCGGTTTTAATAGTTGTGCTTAGTCCTTTCCTGAAACCATTTTGTGCCGTGTGAAGCAAACTGTTTGTAGTCTATTTCTTATCATTTGCGAAATTGGTCTATATGACTTACTGTCTACTGGGTCCTTGTCTACCTGATGTTTTTCAGGGCTGTGGAATTTTTGTCTGACATGATGTTTGGAATTGGGCAGTTTCTTTTAAACCCAGCTGAACACATTTCTGTCCAGGTATCTTAACATTAAACGTTATTTGATATAAGAATGAATGTTGCTGAGAGTTTTACGCAGACGATAACTATAACGTTAACCAATGATTCGGTGACGTAATCCGTTATTAGTGAGGACCAAGGATTCGCCAAAGTGCCAAGTTGGAGAAACGAGACTCTCTTTTCGTGAAAGTTGGTGAAACTGATTATATCGGTACATTCAAAGACAACGCATGTTTATTCAACCTAGCACACTTGCCCTACGACACTGGTCAATGAGGAAACTACATGTAGATCGGTTTTAGAAGTATGAAGGTGAATTCTGGTGAGATATGGCCTTAAATATGCCTTAACTAATACATTACCTAGACCTATACAAAGACATAGCTCAGGGTCGTGATATATTCCATATGTGTCGTGGAGGTCCTCGATCTGACAGTCTTCTTTTAATTTCAAAGCTTGAGATATGAAAAGGCAGAAATGAAAATACAGATTATACGAATCGTTGTTTCCTTGGCATCATCTTGTGATGTCAAGATATGTGATTTTATATATATGCCCGAGTCTTATATTTATGAGTGAGTGAAGACCGCATACACCTTACAATTCATTTAAAATATATGTTTAAAATCTAATAATATATAAAGTAAAAACATTCTTACACAGCATTGGTTCCTTCTGGCGTACTACAGCCTGTCATTTGGAGACCACTATTTATGTAACGATTTTCAAAAATATTTTAATTAACTCTGCATGTCAGCATGTTGGCCGATGACTGTGAAATATGAACAGAAAATTGTTCACAGAAATGTTCACAGCTTCATAGCTAATCGATAACTTGCTTAACTGGTATAATACAAGGAAATTTTTCGTAAATATTATCATATGCTGTTACGTTTATCACAAAGCATAGTTTTTTTCGTACGAGTAATGTATATATCAACGGCAATCAATTAGAACGAGCAACTGAGGTGAAATACTTATATTTTTAAACATTGCTCAGAAAGGTGTATGAAAACATTGCTAATCTTCACCGTTTCATCCTTTATGTAGGACAGGTCATCTCGGTATGTAGCAGTATATAGGCCGGCTATGTATCAATACAGTGAATCCGTCAAATGTGTGCGTTTAGCTTTGAATTCTTCTTTGAAACTCCAACACTAGTGTCCATACTTTTTATAGTATCAGAATCGATGTGTAAGCCGAAGAACAATTCGATATTAATCGCTAAATATGTAGGTATCATCCCAATCTAACCTACAGTATGAATTAAGAGTTCTAAAGATTAAAGACTAAAGAGTGCTCAGGTAGCTATCATGCCGACCTGGCCATCTCCATGGAAGACCTTTCAAAATTGACGTTTGATTCCTGTAGTATTATGCTAAAAAAATATATGTATTTTCGTACTCACAGTATGGAACCCCTATCCCAACAGGCCTCCGTTGAACTCTATACTCGATCCTTCCTATACAACATGTATGTGCCCTTTTGTCAATCTATGTAGGCCACCACTTTATGTGGACGGGTTTTTTAATGGAGAGTTTATGTAACTTCCGTAAGTATAGTCCTACGATCACAACTAACCTTGATGGACCAATAAGCGAGCGGTTTTGTCTGATTTCATTCCCTAACACTCGATTTGAAAACTACAAAGGGCCTAAATTAGATAATAATTGTTTAGGTATGAGTAAACGCTGGGGCAGCATTTTATTTGAACGAATAATACTCTACCAGTGTGCAATATAGACTGGGTATATATGTCTATACACAATATAGTATAATAAACAAATATGATACGCTATACGGTATAGGCGTGAACAATTGTGTGAATACCATATACTGGCACTGTTTTATTTCTTTAGTTTTCTAGGATATGTGATCAATAAATTATTTCGCGAGTACTTTAAATTAAAAGTGACCACTTGCTTATAAGCAGTATTTGGGTACTTCAGCTTGTAGATACATAATGATTGGAAAATCATCACCCTATATCACTAAATGAGCAAATTTAGTACGGTACTTATTCATTTGTATACCAGACTTCCGATCATTGAAAAACACAAAAAATCTCGACTCATCAGTAAACATCGGGCAGCATAGAAACTCGCCGACAATTACGTTTTGCTAGATACCATCAGATTTGCCACAATATTTCGAACATGAAGTGGAATTTATTTGTACAATGAATCCAAGCCACGAAAGGAGCATGATCGCTTAAATGTTTTGTCAGAGCGAGCGAGCTGTCGTCAGCTTTTTTTATTGATCAAAATCAGATATGATAAAAAGCAGTATCGCAAACACAAATAAACTAATCAAGAGGCTGATAAATTATCAGTTAGCAATTACTGGTATATATTTCCATTTCTTAAGATATTGTATTTTTTCTCTTTGTTGGACGCTGTTGGCTTACTGGTCCTGTTCTGTTAGTGAGAGGATAGCTTCAATTACATATATGCAACTTGCAGTTTTTTGAAGAAATTTTGATGTACGAAGATATTTATTTATTAAACTTCGACAGTAGTCTGGAAAAATTCACACAGGCGAGGAGCATCCATATTGAAGCAATCCCCCCAAAATATTACCCACAGATACACAAACTTCAACATCAATAACATAGTACATCAGATATATTACTTTAAAATATATAAATACATAAGAAGAAATATCTGAGAAGTTTCTAAACGAGTGAACATCGCGTGCAGTGACATCTGATAAGCCGTGTACATGCATTATCACATACAAAATCTGTTTTGTAAGACTCGATATTACAAGACATATTGTCCCGTTGTGAATTTACATTCGTAATAGTCTGCATGTTAAAATAAGAATGGCTGCGAAAATTGAACATTTTTCTTTGCACATTCCCGAGAGCTTTGAAAGATACATCCACCTCATATTCCCCCCCGAGGACATTTAGATAAATATACACAGTCCATTATTTCTCTTCTTTAGCTTAATGGCAGTATGTTGAGTTTAATAATGCGAGATTTATAATCGTCGTCCTGTAACCTAGGATATATTTCGTGGATCTCTTTTGTACCCCCTCTACAAGGAGGAGAGACTCTTTTGTTGTAATAGCCCAGGACTGTGGTGGATATTCTAATGGGATTCATACAAGAGATAGCTTAAGTTTCGCCTGCACAGGGCATGATTGACCGCAAGTTTTTGTATTAATCCCAGTATGCGATTCGATTTACTAACTGCTAACTTTGCATGCGTGTCACGCAATAAGTGTGACGTCATTTCAATGCCAAGTTCAGCCATGCTATTTCTCTTCTCAAGTGTGGCACCATTCATCTTGTACCTGCAAACAACTGGATTTCTTTTCTTTGTAACTGTAAGAAGCTTGGATTTCAGCGCGTTAAATTGCTTGCCCCATTTTTGGCTCCCCTGAACAAGACCATCCAGATCGGACTGTAATTCCACACAGTCGTTGATACTCTTTCTTTCCCTAATAATTTAGAATCGTCCGTAAACAAAGCCACCGCTTAAATTGCATGCCCCATTTTTGGCTCCACTGAACAAGACCATCCAGATCGTACTGTCAATGATACTTTTTCTTTCCCTAATAATTTAGAATCGTCCGTAAACAAAGCCACCGCTTTGGGATCAAACCGAATTGAATCACTTCGGAGATCAAAAACTACATTGTGTAGAAATCGGAGAGCGATCTTTGAAGATTTTATTAGCCGTGAATTTTCAGCATTTCTGATAAATCTGATATTTCAAATTGCAGTGGAGTCTTCAAACAGTACTTCCTGGTGTTGTTATGAACCATTTAGTTGAAAGGTGGAAGGAGACATGAACAATGGGGTGGTGGTGTGGTGGGGTGGTGAGAATGCCCATGTTTAATGGTATTACGTAACACCGGTCAGTTGTGAACGGTGGAAAATTTCAAGCTGAACTTCCCTCAAGACTTTTACAGTTGATGTCCTACAAGGTGAATATTGTCATGCCAAGTGGATTTATGAATGAGGTTTCTAGATTTTTGGTGATGATTTATTACACATCTATTTAGTTTAGCGGCCAAAACAAGATTAAATCTATAGTATGCGCCGACTCTCTGGATCTTGCCAAGGGTACAGTTGCCGACAAGATTGGTAGAAATATCCTTCCCCAAGCAAAACAAACGCTGAGACACACCATGGTGTGAGAAGATCTTGCATACCTCAAAGCTAAATTAATTGATATGTGGATTTGATGGAACTAAGACGCGAATTAAATACAACTGGCAAGATAATATGGTGATTCCGTATAATCACCGATTGAATCAATAAATTCATGTATTTCCTACAATATTTAGAGATTTCATGTTCTTATTGTGACATATGTCGTGGTAGAAAATCATACTGGAAAAGCACTGGCAGAATCGCACCTTCTATCAGCAGAAAGTTAGATTCCAAATTCTTCTTGCGGAATGTATCCGGATTTCAAACTTTAAATATCTAAGGAGGATGTGGGCTTTATTATTCATGTTTTCACATGTTGAACCAGTACGATGATAATTTCTACCAATAGGTCGAGCAAATAGAATGACATAAATTCAAATTGAATTGTGAACGTATAGTAATTTGTCATATTTTCTTTGTTATTTACTGGTAAGTAAGTACATACAGCCATACTTACATGTATGCTTGGTCAAGTTTAATATTTATACATTTTTGTGAATGAGACATGTACACACAGGATATATCCCAAATTAATATTACGATACTATCTATCCTATTCTTGGACTAAATTATATTTTACTTGTGTCTGTCAAATATAATACACGAGTTATTATTGTTGGTATCTTCATCATGTTCACGCTCAATACAAAAACACCGATACCAGCCCTATATATTCTGTTCCAGTTTGTTATTCAGCAGTTAAGTTGTATCACTCTGGTGGAATATGAGACTATACCCGGAGAAACTAGAATTCCAGATATTTCTAGTTAATTTGGAGATCCTATGCTTCTGCTGGTAGAAATTTGTTTTCAATGGTAGAATATCAGATACTACCAGATTCCAAGATTTCCTTTCTGACAGTACAACTGGTTTAGATTTAATGCGTTTACATAATATTATTTCAAGCAAATATGATAGTTCTTATCTCTTATCTTTTATGTTCCCCCAGGCTCTTACGCAAACTAACGCTCTTTTATATACCATACACAAGAATCAATCTTAGATCTTCTTTTTACCACGTGTGACACGTCTATATAACAATTTTACAGCGGATTTTTCAACAGACATTACCAATTCAGTCATTTAAATAGCCATAGCGATTATTTAAAACTCATGTATATCCAGATATGTTTTGCAGTGCACATGAACGATGATTGATTTATCTTAATACTTTTGATGTCCATTTACCTATGTTAGTTTATAACTGCACACATATTTGTTTACAAATACCTACACTATTTATGATAATTGATAACTGTACACGTTGAATCACTTGTTGTTAATCTAGCACGAATAATCATGTACTTTAACTAAATGCACTTTTATTGTTTTATGGAACCTGTCATTGGGCCTTGTACCTGTACTAACTAACTAAATAACTAAATAAATAAATATGTCACTATATACCATTCAAGACAAGATTTATTATGGGGTGCAAAGTGTGCTACAGTTGTTCATGATATCGAGCTGTTTCCATTTCTGTATTGCTGTTTCTCAAATTTGGTGATAAATATGAGGAATTCATGTGCTCAACGTTGCAAACTGTTCATATCGGTTTGTCCAAATAAAAGTTTCAAACCCGACATCCATAATCGTATCCAAATGCTGTAGTTTCCAAAATAGTGTTGGTGGTTGACCTTTGACTATGAAATTCGACATAAGAGGAGAACAAAAGGTTAAGTAATTTTTCTTATAATCTAGAAGACAAGAACGTGGATAAAATGTAGCAGTAGAACACCACAAATGCTATTTTTTTTCAGGGGTGTCAAAATTGTGTGATAGTTTGTCCACGTGGCCAGGCTCAAGTTCTTGAGGTCATGTTGAGTATCAGCAAGTCAATCGGGTACACAGTCTTACTTAATCGGTCGTCATCATACTATCGTTTGTCTATGTAATACTAAACATGAACTTTTACTCAGTATTATATACCAAAATTGAAAACGAAGTTCCAATCCGAAATTTAGAGTCTCTCCGACGTACTGAAATACCCATTCCTGTTCTCAGTGACGACCAGTCGGACAGATTAGAAGGGTCACTAACTCTTTATGAAGCTACAAGTTTCTTGAAAAAAATGAAATCCAACCGTTCCCCGGGCTCTACTGGTTTTTCTGTAGAATTCTTTAGGTATTTTTGGGACGATTTAGGTGAATTTTGTAGTTCGGTCCTTAAACTACGGCTATCGAACGGGCCAACTGTCAGTCACACAGAAACAAGGCATCATTACCTGTATTCCAAAACCAGATAAACCAAAACAATTTATGACTAACTGGAGACCCATTTCCTTACTAAATGTAACTTACAAAATCGCATCTGGGTGAATTGCGGAAAGAATAAAAACTGTACTAAATAATTTAATTGCTGAAAATCAGTCCGGTTTTATGAGTGGCAGGTATATTGGTGATAACATACGTTTAATTTATGACTTAATGCACCATACCAAGAAAGCAAATATACCTGGTTTATTACTACTGGTTGACTTTCAAAAAACCTTCGACACAGTCTCTTGGTCATTCATTTTTGACGTCTTAACCTTTTTTAATCTCGACCCATCAATTCAAAAATGGGTAAAAGTCTTCTACAATAACATATCGGCATCCATTACACAAAATGGCTTCCTCTCAGAATTCTTTAAGGTTACAAGAGGCTGCAGACAGGGGGACCCTCTGTCTCCCTACCTTTTCATTCTGTGCGCAAAAATATTATCCATACTAGTTCGTCAAAAGAGTGAGATAATGGGTATTCGAATAGGTGACATTGAATTTAAAATTAATCAATATGCAGATGATACGACCTTTATGCTTGATGGATCTGCAAAATCATTAGAAGCAACACTTATCCTGTTAGACTATTTCGCTGAAATTTCTGGATTGAAAATTAATATAACGAAAACCAAGGCATTATGGATAGGTAGCAAGAAATTTAGCAAGCAGGTGTTCCATCACAGATGGAAACTTGACTGGAACCCAGAAACATTCATACTACTTGGAATAAAATTCTCTGTAAATCTAGACGAAATGATATATCTAAATTATGAACCCAAAGTGAAAGAAATTAAATAAATTTTAAAACAATGGTCAAAGAGAATTCTCACACCTCTAGGCAGGATTACAGTTCTAAAAACTTTAGTCTGTTCTAAGCTAAACTTCTTGCTCTTATCCATCCCCAATCCTCCAGAATATATGATTACAGAATTAAACAACATGTTTTTTCACTTTGTATGGCAGTCGTCGGTCGATAGGGTAAAAAGATCCCAAATAATCCAAACCTACGAACATGGTGGGTTAAAAATGATAGACATTCGTAATTTTATGTACGCACTGAAAACTACCTGGATTCGAAAATTTGTGTTTAGATCCTGTATCTGGAAACATTTATTACTTACATCGCTCAAAGATATTCAATCTTTATGTGAATTTGGAAATAACTTTATTTCCTCTATGTGGAATTCATGTACAAATTCTTTCTGGAAGGATGTGTTGGCAGCATGGAATAATGTAGTACGGAAAAATACGCCCAAGTCTTTGAGTGAGGTTTTCTGTGTTCCTTTATGGAACAACGAAAATATAAACATCAACAAAAAGTCGATTTTCTACCAACATTGGTATGATAAAGGGGTAAAGTTTACACTTGATTTAATTAACATAGATAGCCTAAACCAAACCTATTACACTGTGAAAGAATTTAGCAGACTATATGACATAAAAGTCAACTTTCTAGAATACTATGGAATAATTTCGGCGATTGAAACTTTCAAAAAAATGCAAAAACTTGACAATACTGTAAATATAAGCACTGTGCGTCCAAATGTTCCACACCACCTACACATCCTTCTAAAATCTACAAAAGGTTGCAAAGATTGTTATAACCTTCTGATGACGAAGCCTGTAAAACCATTATCACAGAATAAATGGGAGTCCAGGTTAAATATACAGCATATCAGCTGGCCTGATGTTCACGCACTACCGTTTAAAACGACTTCCTGTTCTACACTAATATATTTTCAGTTTCGAATTAACAACAGAATTTTAGCGACAAACTACCTTTTAAAAATTCTTGGTATAAAGGACAGTGACTCCTGTTCATTATGTGACTATCAGAGGGAGACCATAGAACATTTATTTTGGGACTGTGATTATATCCGCCATCTCTGGCGAGACATCGAGACATGATTACGTAATAAAACGAAATTACCTATTACATTTGACGCGAACATCGTTCTTTTCGGAGAGACCACGAAATCAAACTTTTCAACTATATTAAATCTAATTTTAATTATAGTCAAGTACTACATTTATCAGTCAAACCTAAAAGGTAAAAAAATGTCAATTTTTGCGATTCAAAATATCATTAAACAAAGATTTGAAATTGAAAAATACGCAGCAATTAGGAAATCAAAAATCGAAAGGTTCAACAAAATTTGGGAACCATGGCTCGATGCAATACTATAGTGTATCATTCAAAATGACATATACCCTATTATGATTGATCGCTATAAAAAAAGACATGAGGCACTGTAAAATGTGAATAACATGTGAAACGTCAGCAGAACCTTTTCAAATGTGTATATATGACTAAATGTCTACTTATTTATATAACAACTTTATCGTCTGAATCAGTCAAAAAAGACATATATATATATATGATTTTTCTACTATATTTCGGTTCGGGGTGAGTGGGAGGATATGTGTGTGTATGTGTGAGTAATGAAAACTAAAGTGCCAGATTTATTTATTTGTGTAGACGACAATTTTTTCTCTTTTTTTTTGTATATATATATACTTATATGTAACATTGCATGATAATGAATTGGCAAATAAAAAAGAAAAAAAAAAAGAAAAAAAAAAAATACTACAAACTGAGCGTTTCCATGTAAAAGCTGCCAAGTTTTTGAAGGTATTCCAAGTATATAGAAGACGTGAAAATTAACAAGGTAGCTGGAGGTGACCAAGGGAGGCGGTGGGCTCAAGTTGAAGCCACAAAGGCGAAAACGACTTTCTTCGATTAAAAAGATACCAGAACTGACCGAGAAAACAAATATGAACATGCGGTGGACGCGAATTGTGACGTGGCCTGATCCGATTGGCCAAGAAGTAGGTGGAGACGTCATTCAGTGCGACTCACCTCATTACCCCAAAAACTGAAATGACGTACTCGGACATTTGCTCAGCAGTCTGTTTAGAGTTACCTCCCATGGACCACCGCAAGCTCCTCTCTCCAACATAAAACATATTACGTTCCGTAATTTTTATTTATGTAGGCAGACGCGCCACAATGAAATTGTTCAGGCAGAGGCTTGGCTCGTTTGTTCCTTATAAATTTCAACAACAAATCAACTTTGTGGAAATGTCATTTTAATAAAATGACGTTTATTAATATAACGAAGAGAGGCGTATTAGCCCACCAGAAACATTGCTTGTCAAAAATACATGAAATACAGGTCATGTTATCTCCCTCTTATACGAAGTATGTATTTGATTATGCAATGATATAGCCTCTCGATGAATACTCAGAAGGAACAAAGGTGAGGGGACAGAATAAAACAGGCCACACGCTAGCGTGCTAGCGCCCCCCACCCCAAGCCTCGCCTATTAAGCCACTCCCCCTCACACTCCTCAGACCATAACAAGCAGTCCCCAGACTGACCTTGGTAGATTTATGTTTTTGAGCGATCATAACTGGGTAAGCTTAAACAAGGGACGTTAGATGACGTCGCAATTACAGCCCCAGCTGAATATTGCAATTCCTTTTTGTCTAATAAGAAAAAACAAAAATTTATCAGAACATATAATTTCGAAACGAGTAATAACATCCCCTGACTGACATAACTTCGTGACGAAATGATCGATCCGGATATAACGCTGTATCGCGTTAGATTTCCACCTGCCCATCTTTTGAATCGTTTGTTCCGGAACACCCGCGGCAAATAGACTCGTGGTATCCTATTCGGAACGAGTGAGGTTTGTAGTAGGCGGGATTTAGACCTATGAATATACTACGGCGGCTCTAATTTGTGAAGAAAAGTAACCGTTTGAATACGAGGGAACCATCGCGGAATTGGAAGAGTGTCCCAGTGGATACCGGAGGTTGAAGCAGTGACAGATATGTACGGACAGCTCGAACTGGGCAGTAAATGATCTGATCGTGAGATGCTGCGATAGAAAGATGGACGGGTTTTTGACTGGCATTATGTTTGAAACTGCGAATGGTATGGTGGCCGATAAGTATGGTGGCCGATAAGGGACATCGCTAGGTATGTGGTTTGGTAACACGAAGGCAGGATGCGAAGCGCGAAGGCAGGATGCGAAGCGCGAAGTCCAAACACGAAGGCAGGATGCGAAGTGCGAAGGCAGGATGCGAAGCGCGAAGGCAGGATGCGAAGCGCGAAGTCCAAACACGACTTCGCGCTTCGCATCCTGCCTTCGTGTTGGGACTTCGCGCTTCGCATCCTGCCTTCGTGTTTGGACTTCGCGCTTCGCATCCTGCCTTCGCGCTTCGCATCCTGCCTTCGTGTTTGAACTTCGCGCTTCGCATCCTGCCTTCGCGCTTCGCATCCTGCCTTCGTGTTTGAACTTCGCGCTTCGCATCCTGCCTTCGCGCTTCGCATCCTGCCTTCGTGTTTGAACTTCGCGCTTCGCATCCTGCCTTCGCACTTCGCATCCTGCCTTCGTGTTTGGACTTCGCGCTTCGCATCCTGCCTTCGCACTTCGCATCCTGGCTTCGTGTTTGGACTTCGCGCTTCGCATCCTGCCTTCGTGTTACCAAACCACATACCTGAAGTTGAAATTTTCCAGTATTCTTAATGCTGAGAGATTTTGTTACCGACAACTGATTGATTTTGTCAAATTTGTTATCGAGGGTGGAGATTTCAAAATTTGATCCTTTATTTTGTTTAGTTTAAATTTTGCGTCCAACATCATTTGTCGTCCTCCATATTTTGTAATCAAATTCTGATCCTGTGATACAATTATATATACCGGTATTTAATATGTTACGTTCCTGTGATATGATTTGTAATATTATTATGCTTGGTTTCTTTGAAACACTTATTGTATGTTTTCCAATCTTATGTAAAAATTTCCGGCCATATTATTAT